>SKCR01023645.1:0-110576 GCA_019454045.1 Zanthoxylum bungeanum
TAGTGATGGACTAGATGTGTAATTGATGTGCATAGTGTTTACCTTTTTGTTTGACTTTTGAAATTCAAATTAAAGGTAAATGCAAGTGAAATTAAAGTAAATTTTCACACAAGTATATAAGATATACTTCAAATGCAAATCAAATTAACTTAACACATCTTTCATCTCTCTCATTTCTCTCTTAAAGCTCACGCCCAAACTGAAATATGTGGACTGGTTTTGAACCATTTTAGGCGTGAATAGGGAAGCCAAGAGTTGGGTTTTTGTGGCAAAAACCGCAAGTGCTAGCACACTACGAGACTTGCGAAGGTGGTAGGGAGGTTCGCCCATGAGCCGGGATCCGTCGGACGAGGCTTGGAGCTCCGTTTGTCATCTCAAAATTCTGTTTTTGGAGGCAGTGAACTGCATCATTTGTGCGCCTATGGCAGTGGCTATTTGGCCTTGATTCGTCTCCAAATCGACTCAACCGATCGATGTGAGTATTCCGCCATCTCCGTTGGTGTGTTCACACATTCATTTCATGTCTTGTTTGATCTTGGGACCTAGATAATAACCAACATGAACTATGTACGGGTCGCTCATACTTATGCTGAGAAACAACTTTCGTCAGTGGATTTGCAATATTATCATCTGATGCGTTTTATTCAATCATCACATCGCCACGATGTATGATCTGACGAATCAGATGAAATAGTCGAAGTATACACTTGGATTATTGATGAGACCGCGTTTCCTTAGCCTGTGCTGTTGCCTAGCTCAGCTGCTAACAGAACTACTTCTAATCTAATTAGGATTATATAGATCCAAAATGCTTCTATTGCTGCCTCAGATGCATCAATATTCCGCTCTTGTTGTTTATTCGGCAACAATATCTTGCTTGGAAGATTTCCAGATCACTGTTCCGTTATTCAAACTTAATATGTACCCTTATTGTGACTTAAAGTCGTCTTTGTCGGTTTGGAAACTTGCAACGGTGAACCCAATCACTTCAAGTTCTCATTCTCCATGTTTTAAGAATGTATCCTTAGTTCGTCTAAGATACTCAATGATGTTCTTAACATCAATCCAGTGACCATCACCTGGATCGGCCTTGTAGCATCTACATATGCTCAAAGCATATGAGACATCAGGTCACATACATTTCAAAAACGTACGAGCTCTGGGAGGGTTTCCAACAGCTTTCTAGATCTATCCAGTAGATCTTTATTCCTATAACAAAGCCTGCTTCTCCTAGGAATTCCATGGATAATTTTAATGAAACCCAAGCTTTCACCGATTATATTATGGGAATGTTATTGCTAAGAAGCAATACATCATCAACTTATAGAACATTCATTGTCAGTGTGCTCCCACTAACCTTCTTATATACACATAAATCATATTCATTTGGAATAAAATCATATACCATTATGATCTCATCAAAACGTTGGTTCCAAGAACGTTATGCTTGCTTCAATCTATAAATGGATCGATTTAACTTGCAAACCTTGTTTGCATGTTCTGGCACGACAAAACCGTCAGGATTTTGTAAACATCCTCCAAAAGGTTTCCATTAAGGAAAGCGATGTCGACTCATCATTAACCTTACCATGTCCAACAAAGTTCGGTTACTCTGTTCGGACACACTGTCAGGATGAGGTGTCCCGGGAAGAGTCCACCGTGAAAGAATACCATACTCTTTCAAGTAATATTGAAACTCATATGTTTAAGTATTTTACATTATAGTCCGACCGTAATGTTTTTAATACTTTTATCAATATATTTTCTTACTTCGTGTCGAAACTCTTTGAATTACTCAAAAGTTTCTGACTTGTGTTTCATAAGATACACATATCCGTAATGCGATGCCACATCCGTAAAGGTTACGAAGTATTCATATCCACATCTAGCCTAGCTATATATGGGCCCACTTACGTCACTATGAACGAGGGCTAACAGATCGGTGGCACTTGCAATTTTACCAAGTAAAAGGTGTCTTAGACACTTTGCCTAATAAACTAGATTCGTAGACATCATTTGAATTAAAAACAAATCCGTCATAGTAAACATTCTTCGAAAGTATGGATATGCGAGTCTTGTTAATGTGTCCTAGACGACAATGTTTGAGATTTGTTCAGTTTATTCAGTTTGAGCTTTTGTTTGTCATATTATATGTTTGAGATTTGTTTATATTCAAAATATAAGTACTGTTATTCACATCTAATGTGCTTATCTCAATATAATCTTTATAAACAAAACACTTAGTGTTCTAGAATACAAAACACATATCTGAAGTTGGAGCCTTACTCGTCTTCACATCCTTAATGTCTGCCTTGTCCATACGGAATTCACACTTCCAGTGACCCCGTTTGCCACAATTTAGGCAGACATCTTGGGCTATGTCATTTGTCTTCCTAGAAGACTGTGATGATTTTGCATTTGCCCCTTTTGGAAGCTCTGGCTTTGCTTCCTTGAGCATAGCAATCAACTCTTCAAGAGTTTTCTCTTGGTTCATGATGAACCCACCCCAGCATCCGGGTAGAGACCGTAAGATCAAATCTATGGAAGTCTCGGCCTCATAGGTAATGCCCAGTTAACCTAGCTGTTCGATGTTAGCAATCATCTGCGACACCTAGTGCTCGATAGATGTACCCTCTGACATACGCGAGCGAAAGAGCTTCTTTTGCAATTCATACTTCTAAGATCTAAAGTTAGATCTATGAAGATCCTTTAATTTCAACATCATGGTATAAGGATCTAATCCTTAGTTATGATGAAGGAATTAAAGAGTCATTACGGCAAGCATAACGAATTGAGCACTAAAGTTATCATCACGATGAGTCTTCCAAAGCTTATGCTCTACTATTTGCTCAAATCTGGGCTTAGGCCCGAGAGGTCGCTCTATCAAATAGAGTAACTTCTCAACTCCCAGGACTATCCTGAGATCATTTCCCAATATGAAAATTAAAGCCGTAAAAGACATTTTCACCTAGGATTATGTCCTTTGTTGCTGATCTTTCAAGTTATCTTGATTGCTATAGTCCAACTATCCAATCAACGATTTCAGGTACAATCTAATGTAATGATTACTATAGTCTAACTATATAATCAACTACAATTGATTGGTTACATTCAAATATATTGATTACTATAGTCCAACTATATAACCAACTACAAATGAAGTAGTTTGAATGAAGTCCAACTGTTCAATTAAAATAACAATTGAATATTAGTCCAACTAATATATTTATATTTAAATAATGACAAAAAATGAAATGAGCGCGTATTGGCAAGTATCTAAACGAAATTACAAATTTAATACTTGCCTCCCACTATCTTTCGGCGAGCCTCTAACCCTATGTGGAGTACTCGGGAAACCTAGTTTCCTAGTGGGCTAGGATCCCGTTAAATAACACACAACCTTGACTTTGGCCAACAAGTTGTATGATATTTAACTAGGTAGATCTCTAAGATCAATTGGATCTCATCCAATTCCTAGATTCGGTAGGTGGACCTCAAAGTCCGAAACATATATACAATATATATGCCAATATATCCAATATATTTTCCTAACCTTTTCCTCTGAATCAACTAAGCCTTGGCTTTGGCTCAACAAGCTTAATGATTCCAGTTAAGCGGGACCCATTGACAGTGGGAAAGCTTCGTAATCTATGTCGATGAACAAGAAGTGACCTTGACTTTGGCCAACAAATCACAACTTGCCCAAGACGTACGATATGGAACAAAGCTTTCGTGATTCAAACACATCCGCGATGGACAAAGGTCTTGACTTTGGCCAAAAAACCAATGCCAATCTTGGATCCTGAGAGAGAACCACTCAATGGAAGGAAATCAATTAATATTTGTTTGAGGGTTTTTCGTGTAAATTGGAAACCAATTTATTATCTTTGATTAGGTCTCATCATACACCCTTAAGCATGCTTTCTAAAAGAATAATAAGGCGCGAATTAAATAATAATGATATGCGGATGGATATTCAACAAATTGTTCCTAGAACAAATCTCTCCATTTCGTCTCCCTGGCTAGCACTATTCTAACTTCTACCTAATTACATAATACAATAAAGAAACCTCATTAACATTGAGGGGAATTGGTGAGAAGAGAATTACAAAGAGTTAAGAGATAAAGGTTGGACACGCAGGTTCAATTAAATAAATTCTAAATTTATTACAACAATTTCAAAAAATGCCCTCACCCATCTAATATCCATCCGATATACATTATTCATACAATACATCTATGTATTCACACAAAGCATGTTATTCAATCAATCTAATCCAATTAATTAATCTTTGAATTAAGTGATCATCCAATATTCAAACAACTATTTGATTTGAGCGAGTCCAACTCGTTTAAGAATAAGTACTCAAAGTGCGTATTCTTGAATTAAATCGAACTATAATTTTAAATCCAATTTAATTTGTATTCAATACTAATACTTATTTAATTCCAAATTAAATAATTACACTTTATTAATGTGCCTTTTAGACATAGATTCTAAATCCAATCTTAATGGGTCTCAAAGGCCCAATTAACATCCAATTTCAATTTAACTAAAGTCCAATGGGCTTTTAATTAATTCTTAAGGCATAGACTTTGGCAACCAAAGCCCAATAATGAATCACCCTTTGCCATAAAATTAATTTTGGCCCATTAGGCCCAATTAATTATTTAAAGGCCCATTTATTATATTTCGACTTTATGGAATGGTTTTAGGCCCAATTTGGATCCAATCTAATTGTCCTAAACCAACTTGGCCCAACCAAGTCCATAAGGCCCAAATATAACAACATTAGCCCAATTCTAAATTAAAGACTAATTTAATAAATTACAATATTCCAAATGTCATAATTTTTAAATAAAGTGTATAGGCATAATAAATGAGTTAAATTAACATTTCCAATACACCAATTTAATTAATTAATCATGCTTTATTATATTCAATATATGTCCAACACAATTGAAACAAAATCAAGTCATAACATGCTTCTCTATCTCATGGCATTTTGGGCATTTTATATCTGATTTTGATTTCAATCCAATTAAATCACAAATCAATATATTCATGCATTTTAAACACATCCAATGGTCTAAGAAATCAAAAATCACCATGATATTAGGGCTATAAGTATTCGACCATGCTATCCAATTTGGGGAAAAATTATCTAATCAATTTTTCTCAAACTTAATCATGCATAACTCTAAGTTATCATAATCTAAGCATACTCAAACAACAATTTGATGAAATCATGCTCCAAGAAAAAAAAAATACCCAAATTCAAGTTTATGAACCATAATCCATTTCATGCTTAATTTGGCTCTGATACCATTGTTGGGTTCTCCTAGAACATGCCAATGATCTATTAAGCATAAAAATGTGTGAATTAACAAAGTAAGTTGCGGAAAAATACTCACTTTGATCAGCTAAGTAGGATGTGGAGATTACAAAAATTTTCTCATTTGAGAAGTGCTCCAAGCTCTCATTTGTATGAATTGTTTAGCTCCAAGCTTTGAACTTTGATTCCAAACTCAATGGGAAAGGTTTCCCTATCACCTTTTTAGACTCTTTAATGTGCTAGTAATGAAGAAATTTTGAAACAAAATTTCCAAACCAAGAGGGAGAGGTCACGACAATGGGAGGAGAGAAGAGAGGATTTTGGTTTTGGTATATTTTATTTCTAAAATCCAATACAACTTATGAAAGTCAAACCCTATAAAATTGTTGATATTGGAATTCATCACAACCCTAGATAATGTATTTAGTTATAATACATACTTATGACTACTAAAGAAATAATTAAACAAAACATTATAAAATAATAAGAAAACTAAAAATTAAAATAAAACAATTAAAATAAAATGTTGGAGTTAGGGGATCCACTTTTAAAATTTCAAAGGTAGAAATCTCACTTTATTATAATATAAAAATTGTTAGTGTTATCCAATTAATTAAGTCCAACCATCCATAAAGGCAGTGTTATTATTTGTCCATAATCCAGCCATATAGGCGGTAATCATCTGTCACCTAAAGACCGACCATATAAGCGATATCTAATTATGTCAAATAAATAAAACCAGCCATATAGGGGGTATCAACATTAATCAATATTATTAAATTACAATTTTTATATTATAAAATAAATGAGATTGATCTACCTTATCATGTTAAAAGCTTGACCCTTTACTCCAGCAGAAAGAAGTTACCTACTCATGTTTGAATAAAAACAGACAGAATTTTATTACTAAAGTAAAAAGAAAATACAAGAAAACTGAAAATAAACACACACGACACTCTCTTCTAAGTTTTACTGAGAAACCCTAGAAGAAAGCATGAGTTTTACATCAAATTTGGCTTGCTATTTATTGGCAAATATAAAGGCTTCCATTAATTTCTCCACCAAATACTCCACCAAATATGCCACCAAACATGCCACCAAATCCTCCACCAAACATGTAATGTTTGACAATTGTAAATTGTAAATTGTCATTTTCTATTTTTTTTTGGTTTTTGATAATGACTTTAATAATTATACAAAACACACTTTGGATTTTTCATATATTTCGGTCTTGAAACTATAGAATTTGAAAATCTTATGAACATCAAAGTTGTAGATCATTGAGTCTTTTTTCATCTGGAACTTGAATTACATCAATCCGATATTGGAGTAAAAAGGTATGGCCAAAATACGAAAATTGCGCAAAGTTACAATTTTCGAAATTGTACTTCGTTAGAATGCCATTTCAAGTTTCCAACCTCCAAAATCCAAATGTCAAGTCCAGTTTTTGTCCTTCTTTGTTCCGCATTTCGTCCTGAATGATTCCATTGAGTACCAATTTTATTTTATCTATAAAATAAACAAAAACAAATCAAAACGTTCACAAGACTATAGAAACTATACAAAATATTAAGTAAAATGGGCGGTATATATTGATATATTTTCTGCTCATCATTAGGCCAAGTAATTGATGATTGGAAAGAGGTGGGCCAGGCTTTCTTCAGCAATATCTGGGAGGTTGTCCATCTCCAAAGTGTAAAATGCCTCCTTTGTAGGAGCAAAAGTCACTGGGGCCTTACAATTAGGGTAGTGGTTTTCTTCCGCAGGCTTGCTCGGGGTTTATTCAAAGTTCTCAGCCTGACCTAATTGGAAGAATCTATTTTGAGACCTTGGGGGTGTGACTGTTACTTGTGATGTTTGGGTGGATGGCATTTTAGTTTGTCTCTGTGGGGGAGTGTTTACGGTTTGGATCGGTGTGGCGGAGGTCTCTATGGAGGCTTTTTATCTCTGAGATGGAGCAATTAGTGTTGTTAGTCGAAAGCAGTTCTCATTAGGACCGCTTTAGGTTTGGCATTTGGCCTCTCGGAAATTTGCAACAAGTTGCACATTCTTCTCGACATATTTGCATCAAGAAAACACAGGGTTAAGAAATGTAGCTTGAATGTCGGGTTAGTAAATGTAAAATGCAAGATTAAATAGTAAACAAACAATAAGAATGAATGAAATGGAGTTAGTCAGTTAGTCAGTCCTTACCCGTCTACTTTTCAACCGGTAGAGGGATGCTCGGGATGAGACACACATCAACAAAGAAGGGAAGTTTCAGGATATCTCTGTAGTGGCCTAAAAATTGAGACCCGAGTTTCACCCTCGCCTTGCCCTCACGATGATTCATGAAAGGATCACCCCAGCGCCTACAAAGGGAAAGATTATTTTAGTGAAAATCCTAAGGAATTAAGGAAGAAGTGGACATATGGTCAGAATGTTACCTCCAACCTTGAAGACGGTGGGCACTATAATTTCCTAATTATCGATGACCTGATGTGAGCCCTGTACTCCCCAACCCATAACCATTTGTCCTTGAAGATTTTGTTGATGACTAGGAGGTTTGTGATCAAGGATTTCCCTCCAGAGTAGAGGGACAAGTATTACCAACCCTTATACTCTTTTAGGTTGGTATTCATTATGTATAGTCTCTTCATGTATTCCAATGATGGTTCTCCTAGCTTGGTTCGGCTCCAAATCACATAGATTCCAGCTAATACCCTCCATTCGTTCAAGTTGAGCCGGCTCGGGTCTAGGTTCTGTTAGGGTTGGTGCTTGAAATGCCAATTCGGATCGTATTTATGTCAGACTCATGAAAACAAACAATTCTTTTTTCATAATATTACTTATTTATGGTAGCACCTCTTGTTTATATATATGTATTCAATCAAGTTACAATTAGATTAAAACTAAAAATGATTTTGTGTTATGTATATATTAGACAATGATGATCAGTGGTAAACACACACACGTTACGCAAGCGCATGTATCGCTCAAGTAGTATAAAATATATCGATCCCACGAGGACTTAATACCTAAGCTATTAATTTATGAAGCTAAATGTCTATGAGTATCTAATTGATTGATTTTTGGTTGGATGGTGATTTTAAACTAAAGACAAGTAATTAAACAAAACAAAGGTAGATTTTAAGTTTTAAACAATGATATGAAAATATCCAGGGTTGTGAATCCTTCCAATATCTTCTAAAGATGAAGTGATTATCTCATGTTTGTGCAATATATCGGTTTATTAACCTGGAACACAAATTTATGCAAAAACCTCTTCCGATGGTCAGATGTAAATACCCAAAGTAACCCACTTAACTATATTCCTATGTTAATTAAGAAATTCTGAATTCATTAAGATTAAGTTCCAATTATGGCTACCCCCACCCGACAGGTATATTCCTATCCTGTAAGGAAATCTACCTAAGAGACATTTACCCCAAGGTGAGATCGTGAGCTATTGAGTCTATGGCTAAAACCTAAAATACCTTTTCCAAGTTCATTTTAAGTTTACCAAATCAATCTTATTAATGGCCAGTTAACAAGAAGTATGAAGCTTAAGACTCAATAAATAAACCAATATACTACCCAAAACATAAAATAATCACTTATAAAACGGTTATATTGAAATTCATCACAACCCTAGATAATATTTTTAGTTACAAAACATACCTAAAATTACAAAATGCATAGTTAAACAAACTAACATAATAGAAGATTAAAAATTAAAGAAAATTACAACAATAAAAGAAAGTGATGGAGCTAGGGGTTCACTTTTAATACTTCAAATATAGATTACTCCCTTATCAATTAATCATTTCTTGAATTAATTATATTAAAACCGACTATATAGGCGGTGAATGTCATTTGTCCAAAGTCCAATTTACCATATAGGCGGTAACAAAATCATATAAACCGACAATGTAGGCGGTTACAAGGTTAGCACCTAAACCGACCATATATGCTGAAACTAAGTCCAATAATATAAAACTGGCCATATAGGCTGTAAATAATTAATTCAATTTACTTATTTAAATTAAGAGAGTAAATCTAAATTATTATATTAAAAGTTTCACCCCAGACTTCAGTAAAAAGAGATTACCTACTCATGATGTAATTAAAAACACATAAAAATTTATTAAATAAATAAAGAGAAAATACAAGAAAACTTAAATAAACATGCAAGACACTTTCTTTTAGGTTTTCATGGAGAAATCCACCAAAGAAAGCATGAAAAATTTACAAAGTTTAGCTTAGTATTTATTGGCAAATATAAAGGCTTCCACCAATTTCTCCACCAAACATGGTACCAAATCCTCCACCAAGCATGTTTGGTGGAATTTTGACAATTTTCATTATTTTATTTATTTTATTTTTGAAAATGACTTTAATAATTACACATAACACACTTCCGGAATTTTCATTAATTTCGGTAATGAAAACTTCAGAATTTGAAAATCTTTTAAACTTCAAAGTTTAAGATCTTTGAGTCTCCTTTAATCTGGAAATTGAATCACCTCAATCCGATATCGGAATACAAAGTTATGGCCAAAATACGATAATTGCGCAAAGCTTAAATTTCCGAAATTGTACTTCGTTAGAACGCCATTTCAAGTTTCCAATCTCCAAAATCAAAATGTCAAGTCCAGTTTTTGCCCTTATTTGTTCCACATTTCGTCCTGATTGATTCCATTGAGTCCCGATTTTATTTTATTTGTAAAATAACTAAAACACATCAAAATGTTCATAAAACTTGAGAAACTATACAAAATATTAAGTAAAATGGGCGGTAAATAATGATATATTTTCCGCTCATCACACCCCTAAACCTAATATTTTTCTAGTGCTCGAGCAAAACAATAAAATAAAATGCAACAAATAATTAAAATTAAACTAAGCCACTTTCGTAGGGATCACGGTTGCATTTAGTGTATGCAACAAGCCTTTAAACCCCTAGGTGTCCCTAGTGGACGAGTTGTAGTCTCGTGAGGGCTTACAATGGCGATACCCACAAGCGTCAATCTAATGCACACGGAAGCAAAAAGACAAGAGAAAAGAGAATAAACAAGTTTGTGACTAAACAAGTGAAACTTATTATCCAAGTTAGTAGTTGTTTTCTTTCTTTCTAAATTACCAAATAAGTAAATTTTTCGATTATTTTTACCATTCTTCATATACACAACCAACAAGGTATTAATAAAATCATTGTACCCACAATATTCATAAGTGTAGTTGAAAAGAGAGTAATATTTTTGTCCTAAAGTTAAATCAGAATTCACACTTTTTTTTGGCAATGGATTTTTTTTTGTTTTATTTATATACAAAAATTTCATCCATGTAGCGAGTTTTGGGTCAGTGACTCCCAAGCCAGTTGGCTTTAGGACACTAGGTGTTAAGACACCCTTACAGACTTAATTACTCGGATTTCAGATATATATTTTTTTCATAACATCTTTGATCCATGTAGCGAGCTTTGGGCCAGTGACTCCCAAACCTATTGGTTTTATGGCACTAGGTGTTAAGACACCCCTGCGGACTTAATTACTCGGATCTCAAATATGTGTTTTTTTTTTGTTTTTTTATAACATTTTTAATCAATGTAGTGAGCTTTGGGCCAGTGACTCTAAACCAGTTGGCTTTAGGGCACTAGGTGTTAAAACACTCATACGGACTTAATTACTCAGATCTCATATGTTTTTTTTTTCCATTGTTTTTTTAGATGCTTCCTCAAATTCAACTAGAGCACTGAATATTACAAACTTTTCACTTACAACTCATGGTCGTATGTTACATGCATGTTGATAATACCTGTCAACTGAGCATATGAAGATCCAATTTAGTCAGTATTATGGAGAATTCACAAATTAAATAATTCCAAAGGAAATAAACAAAAGTTAACTTGTTATGAAATAGGTTGAGATACGTCTCAGGAGTGAAAATTCCTTACACAGCTATCTCAAACACTAATTTCCACCTAATTAGTCAAATTAAAAACAAAAACAAAAAAAAAAAAAAAACAAAATATATATATATATTTTTTTAATTTTTTAAAACTTTTGACTAAAAATCAAATAAAAACAACACAACGAAAAATAAATACAAGATACTAGTCAATTATTCCCGTCCCCCAAACCTAATTGAGACATTGTCCCCAATGTCTTAAAAAGAAGAAGAAGAGTTTAGAAGACAATACCTGGTTAGCTGTAATTCTACAACTAGAAAGAAAATTAAAGGTTAAGATCCAGATTTATCCGACGCTTCTTACCACAATCATTATCAGACCAGTTAATCTTGGAAAGGATAGGGTCAATTTGTGGTTCAAAGGCCAAAAGTTGGTCAGTTAAATCATGGCAGTTCATAAACTAAAACACATCAAAACGTTCATAAAACTCGAGAAACTATACAAAATATTAAGTCAAATGGGCGATATATATTGATATATTTTCCGCTAATCACACCCCCAAACCTAATATTTTGCTAGTCCTCGAGCAAAACAACAAAATAAAATGCAATAAATAATTAAAATTAAATTAAGCCACTTTCGTAGGGATCATAGTTACATTTAGCGTATGCAACAAGCCTTTAAACCCCTAGTTGTCCCTAGTGGACGAGTTGTAGTCTCGTGAGGGCTTACAATGACGATACCCACAAACGTCAATCTAATGCACACAAAAGCAAAAAGACAAAAGAAAAGAGAATAAACAAGTTAGTTACTAAACAAGTGAAACTTCTTATCCAAGTTAATAGTTGTTTTCTTTCTTTCTAAATTACTAAATAACTAAATTCTCCGATTATTTTTACCATTATCCATATACACAACCAACAAAGTATTAATCAGCTCATTGTGCCCACAATATTCATAAGTGTAGTTGAAAATAGACTAATATTTGTTTCCTAAAGTTATATCAGAATTCACACATTTTTTAGAAATAGAATTTTATTCTGATTTTTTTTTATATACAATATCTTCAATCCATATAGCGAGCTTTAGGTCAGTGACTCCCAAGCCAGTTGGCTTTAGGGCACTAGGTGTTAAAACACCCTTACAGACTTAATTACTCAGATATCAGATAACTTTTTTTTTTTTTTATAACATCTTCAATCCATGTAGCGAGCTTTGAGCCAGTGACTCCCAAACCAGTTGGTTTTAGGGAACTAGGTGTTAAAACACCCCTTCAGACTTAATTACTCGGATATCAGATATTGTTTTATAACATCTTCAATCAATGTAGCGAGCTTTGGGCCAGTGACTCCCAAACCAGTTAGTTTCAGGGCACTAGGTGTTAAAACACCCCTTCGGGCTTAATTACTCGGATATCAGATGTTTTTTTTATTAATATACACAATTTTTTTTTAAAAAAAATTCCATCGCTTTTTTAGATGCTTCCTCCAATTAAACTATAGTACTGAATATTACAAACTTTTCAATTACATTTCATGGCCCAATGTCACCATGCATATTGATAATACCTGTCAATTGAACATCTGAAGATCCATTATAGTCAGTATTATGGAGAATTCACAAATTAAATAATTCAAAAGGAAATAAACAAAAATTAACTTGTTACGAAATAGGTTGAGATACGTCTCAGGAGTGGAAATTCCTTACTCAGCTATCTCACACCAATTTCACTTCATTAGTCAAATTAAAAAGACAAAAACAAAAAAAAAATTACAATTTTTTGATTTTTTTGATTTTTATTTTTAAAACTTTGTGACTAAATATCAAATAAAAACAACGCAACGAAAAAATAAAAACGAGACACTAGTCAACTATTCCCCTCCCCCAAACCTAATTGAGACATTGTCCCAAATATCTAAAGTAGAAGAAAAGTTAGAAAACAGTACATGGTTAGCTGAAATTCTACATCTTAAAAAGAAAATTAAAGGTTAAGATCCAGATTTGTCCGATATTTTTTACCACGATCATTATCAGACCAGTTAATCTTGGAAAGGATTGGGTCAATTTGTGGTTCAAAGGCTAAAAGTTGGTCAATTAAATCATTGGCAGTTTTGGCAGTGAAGAAGATATCTTTTACAGGTTTTGACACGAACTCATTACTCCGGCCATCATCAAGAAACACACAAAGAAAGTCATAAAATTCATCAACATTAAATAGTCCAATCGGTTTCTGGTGTATATTAAAGTTCGCCCAAGATTCTACTGTAAATATTTCCTCCATCTTGCCCAAGCCACCTGGCAAAGCAATAAAAGCATCAGCACGATTAATTATTTCAACCAGTCGTTCAGACATACCTGGTACAATAAGTTCATCTCCTTTTGATGGTCCTATAATATTCGCCTCTGCCAAAGATTTTGGGATGATTCCCAGAACTTGACTACCTCCTTCCAGTATGGCCCTTGAAACATACCCCATTACTCAAAGATTGCCACTGCCATATACTAGGTGCATATTCCTTTCAGCTATGACTCTACCCAATTCCTGTGCTGCCTTAACGAAATCTGGTTTAGAACCAACACTAGTACCGCAAAACACACATATATTTACAACTCGTCTTCTTGAAGTTGCTTCCATTTTTTTATTTATTTCTCAACTCTGGATGTCTTCAAAGTGCAATGATGAGCTGAATTTATAGAACCTTAAAAAGGGTGAGTAAAAATAGCACTAGTACCTGTCAAATGACAATTATTAGCTAAACAGTAAAATATATCGTGAAAGTCAAAGAGTCTGGATCATGATGGAGAAAATAAAAGAAAATCACAAAACGAATCACAATTATTAGATAAATATAAAGAGATAATAATATTTACAGGAAATAACGGCTTGATTGACATATATGCGTCATGGACAAACTTCCCATCCAATTTTCTTATAAATTGGCAAACATGGTCTTTTAAAGTCAGATTCCCGAGACTTAATTGTTGTCTTTCTTTTCGAAATTGTGTAAATAACATGTGAATTGCGTGATGCACATATCCACTGGGATGCATCTCAAGAGTCAATGATATGTCATCCAAAGACTCCTTACTCAAACCATCCCTAATGAATTTAATTTTATCTTCATGTTTATCAGACACCATTCCTAAAGAACGACAACGAGTATTACATGTCATGCGTGCACATTTATAGCAAACACTTATTCTTTTAGCTATTCTTTTCTTAGCATAGGTGTTTCTTCCTAAACCAGACAGATATGAAATAAAAGAGTCAGATGACTCACCTGCCATTTAGACCCGTGCTTCAATTAACCAACGAATGTCATTAGGAATACCTTTCATCATCAGAAGTCTCATTCATTCCATGCGAGCTTTGTAGACTTTCATCAGAGAGTTTTGAGGGAGAGAAGGAAATTGCTTGTGAAGATTTGCGATAACGTCTTCCATCATATCTGTGACTTAACCTATAAAATTAAACACACAAAACTAAAACACACTAAATCTGAATATATACAAAAATTGCATGGGTTGCCTCCCTGCTAGCGCTAAGTTTAATGTCGTCAGCTAGACATGACTACACAAATGTTAGGCTGGATCTGAAAGTGTGACACTTTCTTTTTGACGCTCAAATGATTCTCCCCAGTAGTGCTTGACACGCTGGCTGTTAACTTTGAATGTGTTTTTGGACTTGGGGTTGTATATCTCAATAACTCCGTAGGGTAACACTTGAGTAATCAGAAATGGACCTGACCATTTTGATTTCAGCTTTCCAGGGAAAAGTTTCAACCTTGAATTGTATAACAACACTTGGTGCCCTGGTTCCAGTTGTCTGCGCACTATTTTTTTTATCATGCCATTTCTTGGTCTTTTCTTCATATAATTTGGCATTTTCATAAGCATGTAGGCAAAATTCCTCAAATTCGTTGAGTTGGTGGAGCCATTTTTCTCCAGCTGCTTGTAGATCAAGATTTAATTTCTTCGGTGCCCAGTACGCTTTGTGTTCAAGCTCCACAGGCAGATGGCATGCTTTCCCAAACACCATTCGATATGGGGGACATACCAATTGGTATCTTATAAGCTGTCTGGTAGGCCCATAGTGCGTCATCTAGTTTTGTAGACCAGTATTTCCTTGTTGATCCAATGGTTCTCTCAAAGATTCTTTTGATCTCTCTATTTGAAACTTTAACCTGTCTATTTGACTGTGGATGGTAAGCAGTGGAAATTTTTTGAATGAATCCGTATTTGGATAGGAGTGCATCGAAGTATCTATTGTAGAAATGTGTGCCTCCATCACTGATAATGGCCCGAGGTATTCCGAAGTGAGTGAAAATGTTCATTTTAAGGAATTTTATCACCACTTTTGAATCATTTGATGGCAGTTCTATTGCTTCAACCCATTTGGAGACATAGTCTAGTGCTACTAATATGTACAGGTTTCCGAATGATGGAAAAAAGGGTTCCATAAAATCAATCCCCCATACATCAAATATCTCCACTTCTAGAATGTTTTGCAAAGGCCTTCATTACTCCTCGAAATTTTTCACGTTCTCTGGCACCTGTCACATTGAAGAGCAAATAAGTAAGCATCTTTAAATAGAGTGGGCCGGAACAAACCTGATTATAGGACTTTGACTGCAGTTTTATTTCCGCTGAAGTATCCGCCGTATGGTGATGAATGACAATGCTGAATGACATTATTGACCTCCTCATGTGGAACACAATGTCTTAGTAATTGATCAGCACAATGTTTGAACATGTACGGTTCATCAAAAACATAATGTTTGACTTCTTTGAAGAACTTCTTTCGTTGCTGATGAGTCCATTCCAACTGCCATTTGCCTGATACTATGTAGTTTACATAGTCAGCATACCAAGGGATATCCTGCTATTTCATGGCAAACAACTGTTCATCTGGAAAAGTTTCTTTGATTGTCAAATCATTGCCAACTGTTTCTCCATTCTCGAGCCTCGATAAGTGATCTGCCACTTGGTTCTCTGTCCATTTCCTGTCTCGGATCTCCACGTCAAATACTTGTAGCAGAAGCACCCAACAGATCAATCTGGATTTGGCATCTTTCTTTGCGATCATATATTTGATTACTGAATGATCTATGTAGACCACCACTTAAGGACCTAGCAGATAAGAGCGAAATTTATAAAAGCAAACATAATTGCGAGCAACTCCTTTTCAGTGGTTGTGTAGTTGAGTTGAGCTTCATTCAGAGTTCTGTTGGAGTAGTAAATGGTATGGAAAATTTTTGGTTGCTTTGTCCTAAAACTGCACCTACAACAAAATCACTAGCATCACACATCACCTCAAATGGAAGGGTCCATTCTGGTGCTACTATGATGGGGGCAGAGACTGGCTTTTTTTCAAGATTTCAAAAAGCTTCATGGCATTCTTTGGTGAAGTTGGAAGGCACATCTTTCTCCAGCAGATTGCATAGTGGTTTAGCAATCTTGGAGAAGTCTTTGATAAATCTCCTGTAAAAGCCTGCATGTCCGAGAAAACTCTGAATTCCTTTGACAGATGATGGTGGAGGCAGTTTTTCTATTGTCTCGATCTTTGCTTTGTCTACCTCGATTCCCTTTTATGAGATCCGATGTCCCAGGACAATTCATTTTTGCACCATGAAGTGGCATTTCTCCCAATTGAGTACCAGGTTGGTATCTTCGCATCTTTGTAACACTTTTTCCAAATTTTACAAGCAGTGGTCGAACGAGTCTCCAAACATAGAAAAATCATTCATGAAAACCTCCATACTTTGTTCCAGCATGTCTGAGAAGATGGCCATCATGCAACGTTGAAATGTGGCAGAAGCATTAAATAGTCCACATGACATCCTGCGAAAAGCAAAAGTACCATACGGACATGTAAAAGTGATTTTCTCCTGATCTTCTTGGGCGATGGAAATCTGATTGTACCTTGAGTATCCATCCAGAAAATAATAGAAAAAATGTCCCGCTAGTCTGTGTAACATCTGGTCAATGAATGGTAGTGGAAAATGATCCTTCCTTGTTGCTTTGTTCAGCTTCCTGTACTCCATGCATACTCTCCATCTAGTCACCGTTCTTGTCGGAATCAACTCGTTCTTTTCATTTGTGACTACAGTAATTCCTCATTTCTTTGATACACAATGCATATGACTCATCCACGTGCTGTCAGAGATGGGGTAGATGATGTCGGCATCCAACCATTTGAAAATTTCTTTCTTCACGACCTCCTTCATGATTGGATTTAGTCTTCTTTGATGCTCCACTGTGGCTTTGTACTCATCGCTCATTAGAATTTTGTACCTGCAAAATGATGTACTAATGCCTCGAATGTCTGCTATAGTCCAGCCAATGGCTTTCTTTGTTGGACAAAATGACCCATAGCGTCACTATTGCACAGATCATTGTGTTGTTGTAGCAAATTAACTATGTGACAAGGAAATTGCACTCTCATCATTTGTGATTAGATCACCATAGATATATAAATGAAGAGAGGTCCCTATGATTAGTTCCTAGATTGAGAATGATATGAGACAGTATCAGTCCCCGAAGGATTAATCATTAAATATCCCTAGCCGGAGTATTATCGAGACTGGACATCGATAATGCAGATTAGGCTAGTATTGCATTTGTGTGCGTTGTGAGGGCACAACAACATAGTTCTCATATATATAAGTATCGGATACTTATGCAAGTGCGATAGGAGGTCGTGTTTCACCGATAGTACGGGAAACAGCTTCGCTCTGGATAGACCCCTCAGAATCCCATTGGTATTATGACTATGTGTCTATGGGAGGCCGAATTCAAGGTAGGTGTGTATAGTCTTAACCTGAGACTTACATCGCTAATACTTACGATAATCGATAGACTTTGGTCTTGGTGGTACAGGGCTTTAACCGGTTCTGCGTACACCACTTCTGGGTTTATCAGAGAGTCGTAGTGTATTGGGTGTGATGTCGAGATGGAAGTATCACTTCAGTCATAGTGGAGATGATGTCACGCAGGATACGGTACTAGTGCTCTTGAGTGATGCGCATCCAATCGGGATATTGTGACCAGGTCATAATATCCGATTATAGAGACTATGTTACCAGACATCCGATATGTGTTTCGGACGGGGCAAACACTTATCCAGCCCCAGCCCTAGCACGTGACTATCCGATACTGGGCCGATATGCACAATACAATTGTATACTACGCTTGATACAGATCTTAATATTCTTAGATGAATATTACCGGAGAATTTGGTAGACTTCGTGCTTTGCTAGAAGCCGATCTTGTCTCGTAAATCGGTAGAACGTAGTACTTGGTACGTATGTGATTCAGATACTCCGACGACCGTATTTACTGCCAACTTATCCGGGGATCTCATGGGTCGCTTCCCGATAATCCACCGATGACGCATAACTCGCACTCTTAAATAATCTGGGATTATATAGAAGAGAGAGAAAATTAATCTAGGATTAATTACGGAGATATTTTATCTAGGATAAAATATCGTCTATAGAGAGATAACGATTAATTTTGAATTAATCGGTAAATTAATATATTCGATATATTAAACGAAATTAGATTTCGACGCGGAATTAAAATTAGATTTTAATTCAGGCGAACGAATTAATTTAGAATTAATTCGTTAGCGACGTGAATAGTGAATTCGCTAGGCGTAATCATTTAATTACGACGCGACGGAAAAATCATTAATTTGGAATTAGCGAACCCGAGCCCGAGTGTGATTGCGAGCGCATTCGTATTTTGAATTCGAGTTCGGCGTCGCAAGTCGCATCAAGCGTCAAATCATTAGTCGCATCAAGCGTCAAATCACTTGTCACTTTGAGTGATGTGACTTGACAACATGTCACTTTATTAAAGTAGATGTGACTTGATGGACTTGTGATGGACTTTTGACTTTAGAGTGTGGAACACTCAAAGTCATTACAATTGATTTAATTTGTTTTTTTGAAAGCAAATTAAATGGTAAAAACATTTATTATTTTTGGAAAATATATAAACAAATGTTATACCACTTTTGTAATAACTTAACAACTTTTTTCTCTCTCAATTTTCTCTCTTCTCCTCACGCCAAAACAGCCATTTTTCTTCTCTGGTTTTGAACCAGAAACGGCGTGACATATAGGGAAGCAAGAGTGGATTTTCATGGTGGAAATCCAAGTGCTAGCACACTTACGAGTCTTGCGAAGGTGGTAGGGAGGTTCAACCATGAGCCGGAATCCGTCGGACGAGGCTTGGAGCTCCATTTCGTCACTCAAAATTCTGAAAATGGTGGCAGTGAACTGCAGCAGTTTGGCGTCCTTGGCAGTGGCTATTTGGCCTTGATTCGTCTCCAAATCGACTCAACCGATCGATGTGAGTATTCCGCTATCTCCGTTGGTGTGTTCACATATTGTATTTCATGTCTTGTTTGATCTTGGGACCTAGATAATAACCAACATTCTTGTGTTCCCGTAAAACTCTCAACAACTTATCTTCCTACTCCAATGATAGCGAAGAAGAAATAATCACAAGTAAATCAGAAGAGTTTCCTAAGAATGCATACTTGAGATGGCTCGGAAGTAGGTTTAGTTCCAGCTGCGGTGGTTCTTCAATCGATGGCTTGATTCGCTCCTTTTTTGGTAGTTCCAAACTTTTCACCTGTGGTGTCGATTTGTAGCCAAATGGTCTGTCAAGATAGTTGATACATTCCAGAATTTTATCATCTAGCTCGCTGTCAGTCATGTTGGTGATGCAAGCTTCAAGTTTATCCGTGGAAAGTTGTATTGCATCAGTATTCTGGATGATACTATCTAAAGCATCAATTCTGAAACATTCCTCTTCATTTTCATCGTTCAGGAAGTTTATGGCTTTGAAAACATTGAATGTAACTTCTTGGTCCTGCACTTTCATGGTTAGTTCTCATTTTTGTACATCAATAACAGTTCGACCTGTAGCCAAGAATGGTCTCCCAATGATGATAGGTACATCTTTGTCTTCTTCCATGTCAAAGATAATGAAATCTGTAGGGAAAATGAATTTATCGACTTTAACCAATACATATTCCACTACACCTCTCGGAAATGTGAGCAATCTGTTAGCAAGCTGCAGAGTAACTAAGGTGGACATTAATTCTCCAATCTGTAGTTTCCTGTAAATAGACAAATGCATCAAGTTAATGCTGACACCTAAATCACATAAAGCTTTACCGAAGTAATGTTCTCCTATGATGCAAGAGATGGTGAAACTGCCAGGATCTTTCAACTTTGGGGGAAGCTTCCTCTGAATGATGGCGCTTCATTCTTCTGTCAATGCTACTGTCTCATAATCTCCCAATCTCCACTTTCATGAAAGAATGTCTTTAATGAATTTGACATAGCTGGGAATTTGTTCCAACGCTTCTGTAAATGGAATTTTGATATGCAGCTTTTTGAAGATCTCCAAGAATCGAGCAAATTGTTTGTCTAGTTTATTTTTCTGGAGACGCTGTGGAAATGGTGGAGTTGGAGTGAATCTTTCTCGATCATTTTCTTTTGCTTCTTTTTCCTCCATCTGTGGTTCTGCTTCGCTGGTTTCTTTTGGAACTTCCTCAGTGGATGCCTTGACTCCAACATCTTTGTTGATCTCAGTACCATTTTTTAAAGTAATTACTTGACATTGCTCCTTCCCTCAGTTCCTTAGATTTGGTTCTGTGTTGCTAGGAAGTGTACCTTGTGGTCTGTAACTCTGAGAATTGGCCAGTTTTCCCATTTGATTCTCTAGTGTTTTCAAAGATACTATTTGAATTTGAATTAATGCTGCTTGGGATTGAAACATAGCATCATATTTGGCTGATTTAGAGTCGTATTTTGCGTCTAGCTTTTTAAACATTTCTGCAAGCATATCTTCAATTTTTAGCTTCTTTTCATACTCTTGGCCTTTGTTTTGCTGTTGGAATCTTGGTGGTGGATTGTTCATTTGCCCTGAATTGTTGTTCCATGCAAAATTGGGATGATTCCTCCACCCTGGGTTGTAGGTATTGGAATATGAATTGTTCCCATATTTGTTGAAATTATTGACATAGTTCACCATCTCATCATGTTGGTTGTATGATTCTACTTCTGATGCTCCTACATTTGGTGAACTTGTGGATCCAGTATTAACCTTCATGTTAAGAGTGTCCAGATTTTTGCAAATCAGATCCAGCTTGGCATTCAATGCTTTGTTGGCTCCAACTTCGTAAATTCCTGGGATTTTTTGAATCATGCTCTTTTCTGTTGGCCATAAAGAATTATTGTTGGCCATTTCTTCAATTAAGTCCCAGGCCTGATCTTCTCCTTTTGCCATTAAAAATCCTCCAGCAGCAGCATCAATTGTGGTTCTTATTAATCCAGAAAGTCCATTATAGAAGTTTGGACTTATAGCCACTTTGCAATCTCATGGTGAGGACATTTTCTGAGCAAATCCTTGTATCTTTCCCAAGCTTCGCAGAAAGATTTTGAGTCATGTTGTACAAAGGATGTAAAGTCATTCCTCAACTTTGCAGTTCTGGCTGGGGGAAAGTACTTTGGAAGGAATTTGGTGGCTATAGTGTTCCAAGTTGTGATGGAACCCGCTGGTAGTGAATGTAGCCAAGCCTTAGCTTTGTCTTTCAAAGAATATGGAAAAACACGCAATCTCATTGCTTCTTCTGCCGTTCGTTTGTAATTGAATATGCCGCAAACTTCCAGGAAGTTGCTGATGTGGGCATTAGGATCTTCAGTTGCATTCCCCCCAAACTGAACTTCCTGCTATATCATATGGATGCATGTTTTGATGTCACATGCATTTGCTGGTAATGGAAGAAGTACAATACATGAAATGAAGCCGTCAACCACCGTAATAGTTCTGTCTTGAATAAGAATTGGCGGTGAAAATTCCAAAGGTCCAGGTTCCATATTGATCAGTGCTTCTTGGCCTTCTCGCCTTTCCCTTTTTAAATGTCTGATGGTTCTTTCAATTTCAAGCGGACAGATATCAAAGCTTCTAGTTCTTCTCATGTAGTGACTGAGAACATGAAACACAAGAAAATAAAAATAATAAGTAAAAACAAATTAGACACAAGTAAATGTATCTAACCCTAAAATTAATTGTGAAAGATAAATAAGTTCCCCGACAAAGGCGCCAAAAACATGATCGGTGGTAAACACATACACGTTGCTCAAGCGCACGTATCGCTCAAGTAGTAT
This sequence comes from Zanthoxylum bungeanum, assembly GCA_019454045.1. Lineage (NCBI taxonomy): Eukaryota > Viridiplantae > Streptophyta > Magnoliopsida > Sapindales > Rutaceae > Zanthoxylum > Zanthoxylum bungeanum. Next base: position 22,416 of record SKCR01023645.1, read on the forward strand.
AAAATATATCGATCCCATGTGGACTTAATACCTAAGCTATTAATTTATAAAGCTAAATGTCTACGAGTATCTAATTGATTGAGTTTTGGTTGGATGGTGATTTTAAACTAAAGACAAGTAATTAAAACAAAACAAAGGTAGATTTTAAGTGTTAAACAATGATATGAAAATATCCAGGGTTGTGAATCCTTCCAATATATTTTAAAGATGAAGTGATTATCTCATGTTTGTGAAATATATCAGTTTATAAAACCGGGAACACGAAGTTATACAAAAGCCTCTTCCGATGGTCAGATGTAAATACCCAAAGTAACCCAATTAACTATATTCCTATTTTAATTAAGAAACTTTGAATTCATTAAGATTAAGTTCCAATTGTGGCTACCCCCGCCAGATAGATATATTCTTATCTTGTAAAGAAATCTACCGAATAGGCATTTACCCCAAGGTGAGATCGTGAGCTATTGAGTCTATGGCTAAAACCTAAAATCCATTTTCCAAGTTCATTTTAAGTTTACCAAATCAATCTTATTAAAATCCAATTAACAAGAAGCATTAAGCTTAAGCCTCAATAAATAAACCAATATACTACCCAAAACATAAAATAACCACTTATAAAACGATGATATTGAAATTCATCACAACCCTAGATAATATTTTTAGTTACAAAACATACCTACAATTACAAAATGCATAGTTAAACAAAATAACACAATAAAAGATTAAAAAGTAAAGAAAATTACAACAATAAAAGAAAGTGTTGGAGCTAGGGGTTTCACTTTTAATACTTCAAATATAAATTACTCATTTATCAATTAATCATTTCTTGATTTAATTATATTTAAACTAACCATATAGGTGGTGAATTTCATTTGTCTAAAGTCCAACCGACCATATAGGCGGTAACAAAATCATATAAACCAACCATGTAGGCGGTAACAAGGTTAGCACCTAAACCGACCATATATGCAGAAACTAAGTCCAATAATATAAAATCAGCCATATAGGCGATAAAGAATCAATTCAATTTACTTATTTAAATTAAGAGAGTAAAATTAAATTATTATATTACAACTTTCACCCCGGACTCCAGCAAAAAGAGATTACCTACTTATGTTTATTTTTTATTAAATTTTGTTTTTGAAAATGACTTTAATAATTACACATGACACCCTTCCGGATTTTTCATCAATTTCGGTAATGAAAACTTTAGAATTCGAAAATCTTATGAAGTTTAAAGTTGTAGATCTTTGAGTTTTCTTTAATCTGGAACTTGAATCACCTCAATCCGATATCGAAATAAAACGTTATGACCAGAATACGACAATTGCGCAAAGCTTAAATTTCCAAAATTATACTTCGTTATAACGCCATTTCAAGTTTCCAATCTCCAAAATCAAATTTCAAGTCCAATTTTTTCCCTTATTTGTTCCATATTTCATCATGATTGATTCCATTAAGTCCCGATTTTATTTTATCTGCAAAATAAACTAAAACACATCAAGACGTTCATAAAACTCGAGAAATTATACAAAATATTAAGTAAAAGGGGCGGTAAATATTGATATATTTTCTGCTCATCAAAAGACCCCAGGATTTACAACATAGTACGCAGTTTCAATGTAGTTTGTAATTGACATTGAGAAGTGTCACTATAAGTTGTATAATCTCAAATAAAGTTCCTCTTCAAGATTTACTGACACGGGTCAGTTAGTAAAATCCGCTGAGACCAGTACACGTTATGTATCGAAATTTGGTCTGATGGTTTATCCCAATGAACCATGAGTCTCGGGAGACTCGTATAGACGTGTAGGTGTTTATTTGATAAATTCTGAATGACTCACCGAAGATTTCCTAATATATGGTAAAACCAACGTCAGTAGGAATTTTCTCGGGTTGAGTAGCATAGTGATCATTTGACTTGAGATACCACCGTGGATGTATGAGGTATCCTCCACACTTTGATGGCAGTTACGTCACCGATATCTTTAGATCAGACCTCCGCATGTTCGTTGGGTGTGGACTGATCTTCAGGATATCCTGTGTGTATCAAGAAAGGATTCGTCAGTTCTGTGTATAGAACATAGTTATTCAATATGGAATTAGTAATATGTTAAATCCATGGGCCCGTGGTACACTGTAGAAGTATGTTCTAAGTTTTATTTAAGAGATTTCTAATAGATACATAGACGGGAGTATACTTATAGAGAATTGATGTTTATATCTATATCTCTGGGATAATCCAGATACCTTTCACAAATGGATTATACATATGCGATGACCTCGACCTGTACTATTCAGTGAGTTTATCTGTGGTCGTCATAATTTACGGGTGGGTAGATTATGGACACGAAATTAGATTTCGTAATAGATATGCCTGAATCTAGAGAGTCTCACTAATGGAACATACTCATAGAGCACTAGGACAACATTTATAAATAATATTGATTATTTATAATTCATTTAACGGTTAAATAAAAAAAGATACATGCTTAAGGGCTTTTCGGCCATTTCCTAGTTAATGTGTATTTGTATTAAATACTTGATTATATTAAATACACATTAATTAATTGTCAATAAAGTATTTGAAACATGTCACAAATATATGTATTAATTAATATTTATAGTAAATATGATACATATATTTAGATATTTGTATTAAGTAATTATCTAATTATTTAATTGTTAAGTAATTAGAATAATTAAATACACTTATCTAAATCATTATTATGGCTATATATGGCTTAGTGTAATTGGTGTGCTTGTATATTTACTTTATGGAAATGGTTTTCAAATTGGAATTTGCTACCTAATCTTGATTAAAAAATTACAAAATCTAATTTCCAAAAAAACAATTTTCGTCCAACCCTAGAAAAATATAAGGGTTATGTTTTTCATTTGCAACACTTGAAGTTTAAGCCTCCAAGAAATACAAGAGAGGAAGTTGAGAGAAAAACACAAGTCTTAAGCTTGAAACTTGAAATTTGAAGAAAAGCTTATAAATCAAGGTATTTTTATCCTTTCCTTTTGTAGAAAATTATTTCTATTATTTTAGGCTACTACATATGATGTAATTATGTGTTTTTCTGCTCTCTTATTTTGTGTTGAGAAGCTTGGAAGCTTGGATGAAAGATATATGCATGTATGTTAACAAAGTTTGCTTATTAATGGTTAATATGCGCACTTTTGGTCATTGGATGACTTGGTTGCCATTCTAGAGTTGTTAGGCCACTCAATGATAACCTAGAATTGTTCTTGAGTTGTTTCAAAGTGGTGAGACTTGTTTGGCGTTGTGGAGATTTGATTAAAGTGTTGGACTATGTTAATTTTGGTTAATTTTGATTAATTTGATTAATTGAAGAATTAGGGTTTCTAACCTAAACTAAAATTGGGGCTTTACATATATATGTTGTTTTTTGATGTGTATAAGATATACAAATCATTTTGGTGTTGATTGGAAATCATCTAAGCTTGTTTTGATAAAATTAGGACCAAAATGATCAAAATATAAAGTATTGGGACCTCACGACAATTTGGGAAAATTCTGAAAAAAAATTATGGGTTGTATTTTACAGTATATAAGATGTAGAAATTATTTTGGTAGTGATTGGATATCATCTAGTCTTGTATTTTATAAATTAGGACAAAAATGATCAAAATATAAACTATTGGGACCTTTCGGTAATTACTGAAAAATCTGGAAAAATTTTTAGAATTCTGTTTTCATGTATATTTGATATACAAATTATTTTGGTTGTGGTTGGAAATCACCTAAGCTTGTATTTGACATCTTAGGCTAAAAATGATTAAAATGGAAAGTTTTGGGGTTGCACGATAATTTACTGAAATTCTGATTTTTGGGTTAAAAATTCTGTTTTTGAGTATTGAGTTAATTACCCAAGAAAAATTAAAGAAATCGAAAAATTTGATTTTCCAGCATTCCGCTACGTAATCCGAACATATCGCCCAAAATCCCAAAAAAATGGTATCGGAGCGAGTCTGATTCTTGGCCCATGATATGATTAGCCCTTTAAAATTTGATATTTAGTCTAATCTTTACTTGATGCATCCATATGTTATTTAATTTGATTAAATAAAGGTATGTGAAACTTTGCGGAAAATCCATATTTAATAAGGTTTTAAAGTAACTTGTATTAAGAATACGTGAATGTTTTCTTAATGCTGTAGTTGTATCGTGCCAAAACTGTGCAGTTATGGCTGAAGGTAGTTCATTTACGCAAGTAGAACTTATATGATAAGAGACAAATTCAAGTGAAAGTGGAAATCCTGAACGTGCCAAAGCTGTGAGGACTACATCGGTAACTTGAGTTTGTCACTGACAAGTGAAGCCTTGATACGCCTCCTGTGAACGTGCCAAAGCTGTCACAATGAGAAATGATCGGGACCAAAATCAGGAGTCTGACAATGAGTTGTCTACCTGTGAATATACGTAGGTGAGAACGTACTAAAGTTGCGAGTCAGAATATATTCATGCGGTCCACTTCTCACTATGGAATTCAATTTAATTATTGCATTTCCGTTTTTCGTTAGGGATTACGGTATTACGTAAAGTAGTGGGAGGCACTGCTGGGTTAAAAATTCATAACTAAGGCAGAGTGTAATGTTATGAAAATTGCCGCTTATGTTTCATTTATTCTATTGTGTATATAGAATTAAACTTCTAATCAATTGCATGTATATTATTTATATATGTTTTCTGACCTGACTTATTGTTGCAGTTTTCTAGAATAGGTTCTAGATGTCAATTGACATGGATATAAATAGATTAATCTAAACCATCGGGAATTGTTGTTCCAATTTTCTTGGAAAATCAAGATTGATAGTGACTTAGTTACTAAGTCACGATACGTAATCGAAATAAATATCAGGTTTAGGATATAATTCTCTAGATATAATAGTTTCTTGTGCAGTAAGAATTGATGTGAATAGTTCATGTCTCGATATTCTTTACTGGCATTAAGAAAATCCCACTAGGTATTTGTTTATCTGATAATGACGTTTTCTTGGCTTTATTGACATTTAGAGGTAATGTGTCTGACACAGTTTGCTAATCAATTATTTACAATTATTGTGAATAGTTGAAGACAAATCATAAAGCTAAAGAAATGAGATGTATATAGTTGTGTGTAGAGAATATCGATTCTCACAATATGACAACTATAGGTATTTGACCGGCGTGATCACACACGTATAACGCAAGCGCACATATCGTTCAAGTAGTATAAATGTATCGATCCCACAAAGACTTAATACCTAAGCTATTAATTTATGAAGACAAATGTTTACGAGTATCTAATATGACTTAATACCTAAGCTATTAATACCTAAGATACAATCTTCTTAGTATTCTTAAGGAATTCCTTAGAAGAAAGTATGAATTTGCAAATGAAATCGGCCTGAATTTATAGGAATCAATGGGTCTCTTCCGTCGCGACGCGCTTTCGATTTGCGCCACGTGGAGCACGGCTTTCGGAGATGATGACACGTGGCATCGGCAGTGTCGGCATCTGAATTATTGGTTTGGCATCACGACGTAGAATGCTTGGTGCGTCGCTATACTGACGTCAGTAATGATATGTATTGTCGGCAGTATGGGATGATGACACGTGCCCGACGCTTGTTAGCAAAATTGTTGTGATGTTGACACGTGGCAGACGCATGTTAGCAAGTGCGCATGTTAACAAGTCTGCTGTGATGTTGACACATGTCTGGCGCATGTTAGTAGTGCATGATAGCAGTCGGTGCATTTTAGCACGGCGCATTTTAGCAAACAGTGCATTTTAGCAGGAAATTTACATTTCATTTTTTGTCCGTTTTTCGCTGTTTTGGCCCCGAATTGATTCCAGAGAGTCTTGTTATTTTATTTATCTACAAAATACCACAAAACACATCAAAATATTCACAAACCTCAAGGAACTATACAAAATATTAAGTCAAATGTGTGGGAAATAGTGATCTATTTACCACTCATCACACCTCCAAACCTAACATTTTGCTAGTCCTCGAGCAAAACAACAAAATAAAATACAAGAATTAACTTTAAAATCAATTAAACTAAGCCACTTTCGTAAGGATCACGGTTGCATTTAGCGTAAGCAACAATCCTTTAAACCCCTAGGTGTCCCTAATGGACGAGTTGTAGTCTCGTGATGGCTTACAACAACGATACCCACAAACGTCAATATAAAACTAATGCACACAAAAGCAAAAAGACAAGAAAAAAAAAAGAATAAATAAGTTAGTGACTAAACAAGTGAAACTTCTTATCCAAGTTAGTAGTTATTTTCTCTCTTTCTAAATTACCAAATAAGTAAATTCTCCGATTATTTTTACCATTCTCAATATACACAACCAACAAAGTATTAGTCAAGTCATTGTGCCCACAATATTCATAAGTGTAGTTGAAAAGAGGGTAATATTTTTGTCCTAAAGTTATATCAGACTTCACATCTTTTTAGTTTTGGAACTTTTTCTGATTTTTTTTTACGTAAAATAAATAAAGCAAAATCTTCAATTCATGTAGCGAGCTTTGGGCTAGTGACTCCCAAACCAGTTGGCTTTAGGGTACTAGGTGTTAAGACACCCCTACGAACTTAATTACTCGGATTTCAGATGTCTCTTTTTATTTTTATAACATCTTTGATCCATGTAGCGAGTTTTGGGCCAGTGACTCCCAAACCAGTTGGCTTTAGGGCACTATGTGTTAAAACACTCATACAGACTTAATTACTCAGATCTCAGATGTTTATTTATTTATTAATTTTTTTTATTCCATCGCTTTTTTAGATGCTTCTTCCAATTAAACTATATCACTTAATATTATAAACTTTTCAATTAAAACTCTTGTCCGTATATTACCATGCATGTTGATAATACCTGTCAACTGAGCATATGAAGATCCATTTTAGTCAGTTTTATTGAGAATTCACAAATTAAATAATTCAAAATGAAATAAACAAAAATAACTTGTTACGAACTAGGTTGGATACGTCTCAGGAGTGGAAATTCCTTACACAGCTATCTCGCACCAATTTCACCTGATTTAGTCAAGTTACAAAAACACAAAATATTTTTTTATTGTTTTTATTAATTTTTAAATTTTTTTGAATTTTTTTTTTGAAAATTTTTGACAAAAATAACACAATAAAAAAAGATACTTGTCAACTATTCCCTCCCCCCAAACCTAAATGAGACATTGTCCCAATGTCTTAAAAAGTAGAAGAACAATTTAGAAAATAATACCTGGTTAATTGAAATTATACATCTAAAATGAAAATTATAGGTTAAGATCAAGATTTATCCGACGCTTTTTACCACGATCATTATCGGACCAGTTTATCTTGGAAAGGATAGGGTCAATTTGTGGTTCAAATGCTAAGTGTTGGTCAATTAAATCATGGGCAGTTCTGGCTGTGAAGAGGATTTCTTTTACAGGTTTTGACACGAACCCATTTCTCCGGGCATCATCAAGAAAAACACAAAGAAAATCATAAAATCCATCAGCATTAAATAGTCCAATCGGTTTCCGGTGTATGTTCAAGTTCGTCCAAGATAGTACTGTAAACATTTCCTCAATCGTGCCCAAGCCACCTGGCAAAGCAATAAAAACATCAGCACGGTTAATCTTTTCAACCAATCGTTCAGACATACCTGGCATGATTAGTTCCTCTCTGTTTGATGGTATTATAAGATTCGCCTCCGCCAAGGGTTTTGGGATGATTCCCAGAACTTGACTACCTTTTTCCTGTACAACCCTTGAAACGATCCCCATCAGTCCAAGATTGCCACCGCCATATACTAAGTGCATATTCCTTTCAGCTATGACTCGACCCAATTCTTGTGCTGCCTCAACGAACTCTGGCTTAGAACCAACACTAGTACCGCAAAAAACTCAGATATTTACAACTCGTCTTCTTGAAGTGGCTTCCATTTTTTTCGTATTTGTATTTCAAATCTGGATGCCTTCAAGAGTGCAATGATGAGTTGAATTTATAACACCTGAAAAAAGGGTGAGTAATAATAGCACTAGCACCTGTCAAATGACAATTATTAGCTAAATAGTAAAATATATCATGAAAGTTAAAAATCCTGTCGGAGAAAATAAAAGAAAATAACAAAACCAATCACAATTATTAGTTAAAGACAAAGAGATAATAATATTTACAAGAAGTAACGGCTTGAATGACGTCTATGCGTCAGGGACAAGCTTCCCATCCAATTTTCTTATAAATTGGCAAACAGAGTCTTTTAGAGTTAGATTCCTGAGATTTAACTGTTGTTGTTTTTTTTTGAAACTATACATATAACATGTGAATTGTATGATGCACATATCCACTAGGATGCATCTCAAGAGTCAATGATATGTCATCCAAAGACTCCTTACTCAAGCCATCCCTAATGAATTTAATTTTATCTTCACGGTTATCAGACACCATTCCTAAAGAATGACAACGAGTATTACATGTCATGTGTGCACATTTATAGCAAACACCCATTTTTTAGCTCTTCTCTTTTAAACATAGGTGTTTCTTCCTAAACCAGACAAATATGAAATAAAAGAGTCAGAGGACTCAGCTGCCAATCGGACTGGTGCTTCAATAATCCAACGAATGTCATTAGGAATACCTTTGATCATCAGCAATCTCATTGGTTCCAAGCGAGCTTTGTAGACTTTCATCAGAGAGTTTTGAGGGAGAGAAGGAAATTACTTGTGAATATTTACGAGAACATCTTCCATCCTGAAATGACGTTACCTGTAAAAATTAAACACACCAAATAAAACACACCAAATCTAAATATATACACAAATTGCATGGGTTGTCTCCCTGCTACCGCTAAGTTTAACGTCGTCAGCTAGACATGACTGCCCAAACGTTAGGCTGGATTTGAAAGTGTGACACTTTCTTTTTGTCGCTCAAATGATTCACCCCAATAGTGCTTGGCACGCTGATTGTTAACATTGAATGTATCGTTGGTGTTGGGATCAAGTAACTCAACAGCTCCATATGGTAAAACCTGAGTAATCACAAATGGACATTACCACCTTGATTTCAACTTTCCAGGGAAAAGTTTTAACCTTTAATTGTATAACAACACATGTTGCCTTGGTTCCAGTTGTCTGCGCACTATTTTTCGATCATGTCATTTCTTGGTCTTTTCTTTGTATAATCTGGCATTTTCATAAGCCTATAGGCGAAATTCCTCCAATTCGTTGAGTTGGTGGAGCCGTTTCTCTCCTGCAGTTTGTAGATCAAGATTTAGCTTCTTCAGTGCCCAACACGCTTTATGTTCAAGCTCCACTGGCAGATGGTACGCTTTCCCAAACACCATTCGATATGGGACATATCAATGGGTGTTTTGTATGCTGTCCGGTAGGCCCATAATGTGTCATCCGGTTTTATAGACCAGTCCATTCTTGTTGATCCAACGGTTCTTTCCAAGATTCTTTTGATCTCTTTGTTTGAAACTTCAACCTGTCCATTTGACTGTGGATGGTATGTAGTGGAAACTTTATGAGTAACTCCGTATTTTGATAGGAGTGCATCAAAGTATCTGTTGCATAAATGTGTGCCACCGTCACTGATAATTACCTGAGGTGTTCCGAAGTGAGTAAAAATATTATTTTTAAAGAATTTTATCACCATTTTTGAATCATTTGATGGAAGTGCTATTGCTTCAACTCATTTGGAGACAGAGTCTCCTGTAACTAGTATGTACAGGTTTTCGAATGATGGAACAAAAGGTCTCATAAAGTCAATCCCTCATACATCAAATATCTCCACTTCCAAAGTATTTTGCAGAGGTCCTTCATTTCTCCTTGAAATATTTCCCGTTCTCTGGCACATGTCCCATTGAAGAGCAAATAGATAAGCATATTTAAAAAGAGTGGGCCAAAACAAACCTGATTGTAGGACTTTGGCTGCAGTTTTATCTCCGCTAAAGTGTCCGCCGTATGGTGATGAATGACACTGCTGCAATATACTATTGACCTCCTCTTGTGGAACACAATATCTCATTAATTGATCAGAACATCGTTTGAACATGTACGACTCATCCTAGATATAGTGCTTGACTTCTTTCAAAAACTTCTTTCGTTGCTGATGTGGCAATTCCAACGGCCATTTTCCCGATACTATGTAGTTTAAATAGTCATCATACCAAGGGACATCTTGTTGTTTCATGGCAAACAAATGTTCATCTGTAAAAGTTTCTTTGATTGTCATTTCATGTTGGTTTCTATTAAGGTCCCAATGATGAAATCAAGCATAAAACAAGTAGGAATACACATCAAAGGAGTTGCAGAATACTCACAAAGAACGGATTGGATGCTACGAAGAACAAAAATCTTCATTTTCTGCCTCCTCCAAGCTCGGCAGTGGGCTGTTCTGTTGTCCCCATTTTCGGCCATGTAAGGTCCTCAATGAAAGCTCCAAGCTTGTGTTGATTCCTTGCTCATGTAGTGAGTTCCCTATCACCTTTGTATAGACTCATTTGTGTGCTAGCACTTGGTGTTTTTGCCACAAAACACCATTGATTTCCCTTCACTTTCTCGGCATTTCTAGACAGAAAAAAGAAGAGAAAACAGAAGGTGAAAACCGTGTGAGAGAGAAGAAGGTTTTGGCTCTAAAACCGTATGCTAATGTGAGAGAAGAAGAAATGTGTATATATTAATTTATTTTCCAAAAACAAATAAAACATATGCCAAAAACTTTTTCCAAAAAGTCAAGCATTAAATGCTTTCAATCATCTCACATCAACTCACATCAATCAATCAATCAATTGTCACATCACTCAAAGTGACATGTGATTTGACGCTTGATGTGACTAATGATTTGACGCTTGATTTGACTTGCGTGCCGCACTCGAATTCGAAATGCGAATGCGCTCTCAAACAATCCCGGGCTCGGGTTCGCTAATTCTAAATTAACGAATTTTCCGTTGCGACGTGATTAAATGATTACGCCTAGCAAAATCACTATTCACGTCGCTAACGAATTAATTCTAAATTAATTCGTTCGCCCGAATTAAAATCTAATTTTAATTCCGCGTCGAAATCCAATTTCGTTTAATATATCGAATATATTAATTTATCGATTAATTCCAAATTAATCGTTCTCTCTCTTTAATTGATATTTTATCCCAGATAAATATCTCCGTAATTAATCCCAGATTAATTTTCTCCCTCATCATTAATTAATCCAGATTAATAAAAGTGCGAGTCATACATCATCGGTGAATCTTCGGGAAGCGACCCATGAGATCCCCGGATATGTTGGTAGTAAATTCGGTCGTCGGACTATCCGAACACGTACGTACCAAGTACAATGTTTTACCGATTTACAAGACAAGGTTGGCTTCTAGCAAAGCGCCATGCCTACCCAATTCTCCAGAAACATGCTTACATGAATAAACGATCTATATCAGGCGTAGTATACGTGGTATTATGTATGTCGATCCAGTATCGGATGATCATGTGCTAGGGCTGGAATTGGGTCTGCCCCGTACGAAGCACATGTCGGATGTCTGGAAACTAGTCTCTATAATCCGATATACATGACCTTGTCATAATATCCCGATAGCTGCAGAATTTAAGAGAACCAGTCCCGTATCCTACGTGACCATCATCTCCACTATGACTGGAGTGATACTTCCGTCTTGACATCACACCCATCACACTACGATTCTCAATATACACAGCATAAGAGTACACAGAACCTGTTAAAGCCCTGGACGACCGCAACCAAAGTATATTGATTGTCGCAAGTATTAGCAGTGCAAGTCTTAGGTTAACACCAAATACACCTACCCTTATTTCTGACTTCCATAGACACATAGTCATACTACCAATGGAATTCCGAGGGGGTCTATCCAGAGCGAAGCTTTTTCCCGTTCCATCGGTAAAAAACAACCTCCTATTACACTTGCATGAGTATCCTATACCCAAATATATGAGAACTATGCCGTTGTGCCCTCACAAACGTGCACAAGTGTAATACTAGTCTTTTACGTATTTATCGATGTCCAATCTCGATAATACTCTGACTAGGGATATTTATTGATTTATCGTTCGTGGACTGATACTGTCTCATATCATTCTCAATCCAGGAACAAATCATAAGGACATTCTATCATTTATATATCTAGGTGATCTAATCATAAATGATAAGAGTGCAATCTCCTTTGTCACATAGTTAATTTCTACAACAACACTATGATCTGTACAAATAGTGACGCTATGGGTCATAATTGTCCAACGATCTCCCACTTGGCCTATAGCCAGTCACTCGAGTGTCTTACACCCGAACTATGTACCGTTGGCTCAAACTGCTGAGAAAAGGCTTTCGTCAGCGGATTTGCATGATTATCATCTAATGCGATTTATTCGATCATCACATCGCCATGATGTATGATCCGAACGAATCAGATGAATATCGAAGTATATATCTGGATCGTTGATGAGACCATTAATTCTTTAGCCTGTGGTGACGCCTAGCTCATCTGCTAACATAATTATGTCTAATCTAATTAGATTTGTTATCGACCCAAATGGCTTCTATTGCCGCCTCAGCTGCAGCAATAACCCGCATTTGTTGTTTATACGGTAACAGTAACTTGCTTGGAAGATTTCCAGCTCACTGTACCGTTATTCAAACTGTACAATACCATTTGCGACTTATAGTCGCTTTATCGGTTTAGGAAACTTGCTACAGTGATCCGAGTCACTTCAAGTTCTCCATCTCCATAGTTTAAGATAGAATCCTTAGTTCTCTAAGAAACTAACGGATGTTCTTAATATCAATCCAGTGACTATAACTTGGATTGGCCTGTTTGTGAATCCATATGCTCAAAGCGTATGAAACACCAGGTCGCATACATTTTTCAATGTACGATTTCTCGGAGAGTATTTCATGAAAGCCAAGCTTTCACCGATAGTTATTATGGGAATATCATTTCCAAGAAATGACATATATCATTATTTTATTGAACATCCACTGTCAGCGCGCTCCCACTAACCTCCTTATATACACAAGAATCATTTTCGTTTTGAATTAAATCATACTCCATTATGATTACATCAAAACAATAATTCCAAGAACCTAATGCTTGCTTCAATCCAAACATGGATCGAATAACCTGCAAACCTTGTTTGTTAGTTATGGTACGACAAAACCGACAGGATATTGTAAACATCCTCCAAAAGGTTTCCTTTTCAGGAAAGTGATTTTCCCGTTACGCTGACATATTTCATAAATGAAACATGCAGCTTTAGCAAGCATTACCCAAATGGATTTACCGTGGCAACAGGTAAAAGGTTGAATCGTAATCAACACAATGTTGATAATGATACATTTCCGCTAAAAGCCTAGCTTTATACGTTGGTATGTTGCCATCCATGCATGTCTTTTCCTAGAAGACTTATAAAGTACCAATAGGCACAATGCCTAGCGGTACATCAACTAGTATCAAAACTTGTTGATATACATGGAATCCATTTCGGACTCATGACAATTTATCATAATAGGGAGTCGATACCTTCTATCACTACCTCATACGTAGTCAGTTGGTATACCTCAAAAGATTGACATATTTTATGAGGTGAGATTAGAAACCCATACCCCAGGTTGTTTTCTGACTCTCTCCGACATACGTGGTTCTTTTGTATTCAAAGATTAATGGTATAGTTTCATCCTTTGATGAACTATATGTGTTCCATTAAGGATTTGGTGCCTGGAATAGTATCACTCTGATTTTCATCGAGTTTTACTATCCTCTCACTTACCACTGCATATCGGTATTCCTCTTAGGAAAACTGCATGGTGAGCAACAATCTAATTATCCTCTGGTGAGATGTATAAGCACTATGCTTATGGTTTCCCTAGGATAACCTACAATTGGCACTTATCCAATTTGGGTTCTAGTTTGGTATCATCCAAACATATGCCTAGCATTCCCAAATTATCAGGAATGTGAAACCCGATTTCTTTTCCTGTTCATGTCTAATATGAAATCTGTCAAACAGATTTTTTTATGGAACCTTATTCAAAATAAGTTCTTGCACTGTTTATGCTTATCCGTTAAAGGAAATGGTAGCTCAGAGCGACTCATGATTAACCTTATCATGTCCAATAAAATTCGGTTACTCGGTTCGGACACACCTTCAAATTGACGTGTTCCGGGAGGAGTCCTCATTGAAAGAATACTATACTCTTTCATGTATATTAGAAACTTATTGCCTTAGTATTTTCCATTACGGTCTTACCGTGACGGTTTAATACTTCAGCCGATCTGTTTGTCTATTTCGTGTCGAAACTATAAAAGTTTCCGATTTGTGTTTCAAAAGAAACACATAACCATAACGAGATGCCACATCCGTAAAGGTCACGAAATATTCATATCCACCTTTAGCCTAGATAGAAATGGGCTCACTTGTTTCACTATGAACTAGGGCTAACAGATCGATGGCACTTACACTTTTACCAAGTAAAGGTGTTTTAGGCACTTTGCCCAATAAACTAGATTCATCGACTTTATTTGAATGGAATCAAATTTGTCCTAGTACCCACTCTTCGAAAGTGTGGACATACGAGTCTTGTTTCAATTGTGTCCCAGACAACAATGCCACTTATAGGTTTCTTCTGATCAAATTAGTTTGAGCTATTTGTTTGTCATGTTATACGTTTGAGATTTTATTTATATTCAAAATATAAATGATGTTATTCACATCTAATGTGTTTATCTCAATATCATCTTTATATAATAAAACACTTTAGTGTTCTAGAATATAAAGGTTCACCCGCAGCGGGTTAAACACTGATACAGAGATAATATATCTAGTCAAACTAGTTACATTATCACAGTTTCCAAATTTAGGTACACACCCGAAGGTAGTTCCTAAACTTAGGTATATACGGTTAAAACAGCGACTTTCGTCCCGTTTCCAATTCCCAGATTAATCTCAATCTGAAGTCAGCATCCTGCTCATAGCAGATTCTGAACATCAGTACATATTTATGTACCACACTAAGTATTTAAAATCCAATTTTAATATTAGTAGTGAACATAATGTTGACAAACATATTTGAAGTCAGAGCCTTGCCCGTTCTTCAATTCCTTTATGTCTGCTTTGTCCAAACGGTAGTCATGCTTCCGCGATCCCGTTTGCCACATTTTAGGCAGACATTTTGGGATATGTCCTTTATCTTCCTAAAAGATTATAATGATTTTGCCTTTGCCCTTTTCCACATTCCAGAAGCCTTTGGCCAAGCCTTGGCCTTCTAGAATATTGAAATAATGTGCGCCTTGAGCTACTTGCCTATTGCAAACTTTGACTTTATCTCCTTGAGAATAGTCATTAATTCTCCAAGAATTATTTTATTGCAATTTAGTACTTCTAAAATCTAAATATAGATTTATGAAGATCCTTCAATTTCATTATCATACTTTAAGGATCTAACCCTTAGTTCTGACAAAGAAATTAAGGAGTCTACTACGACAAGCTAAATGGATTAAGCACTAAAGTTATCATCACATAAATCTTCCAAAGATTATGCTCTACTATTTGCTTAACTCCTGGCTTAGGCCTAATATGTTATTTTATCAAATAAAGTAACTTATTATATTTCAGGACTATCCTGAAATTATTCCCAATTTGAAAATTAAACCATTTAAATACATTTTCCCTAGGATTATGTTTCAAATGTCAATCTTTCAATTTTATCTTGATTCTAATAGTCCAACTATTTAATCAACGATTTAGGTACTATTTATTATAATGATTACAATAGTCCAACTATTTAATCAACTATAATTGAATTTGTTAATTCAATTATATTGATTACTATAATCCAATTAAAAAATCAACTATTTATTGAATTAGTTTGAATATAGTCCAACTATTTTTAAAACAACAATTTAAATATTAGTCCAACTAACATTTAATATATATGACGAATGATATTTGATTGAGCGCGTATGGCAAGTAATTAAACGAATATTGCAAATTTAATTTTTGCCTCCCACTATTTTTCGGCGAGCCTCTAACCCTCTGTCGAGTACTCGGGAAACCGTGTTTCCTAGTGGGCTAGGATCCCGTTAAATATCACACAATCTTGACTTTGGCCAACAAATTGTATGATAATTAACTAGGTAGATCTCTAAGATCGATTGGATCCCATCCAATTCCTAGATCCGGTAGGGGGACATCCAAGTCTGAAACATATATCTTATATATGCCAATACATCTAATGTGTTACCTAACCTTTTTCCTCTGAATCAACTAAGCCTTGTCTTTGGCACAACAAACTTAGTGATCCCAGTTAAGCGCGACCCATTGACCATGGAAAGCTTCGTAATCAATGTCGATGGACAAGAAGTGGTTTTGACTTTGGCCAACAAACCACAACTTGGACAACACACCAATATGGAACAAAGCTTCGTGATTCAAACACATCCTCGATGGACAAAGGCCTTGACTTTGGCCAACAAGCCAATGCCAGTCTCAGATCTTGAGTGAGAATCACTCAATGGAAGGAAAAACGCTTAATATTTGTGAGGTTTTTAGCGTGCAAATTGGCAACCAATTTATTATCTTTGTTAAGGTCACATCATCATACACCCTTAAACATGCATTCTAAACACATAATAAAGCGCGTATAAATAAATAATAATGATATGCGGATGGATACTTTACACAATGATCCTAGATCAAATCTCTCTATTTCTCTCTCCCGCTAGCACAAATATTCCTTCTACCCGTTACACTACACTTCTAAAGAAACCTCATTTACATTGAGGGGAATAGGTGAGAAGAGAATACAAAGAGTATGGAGGTGATAAGGCTGGACACGCAGGTCCAATTAATAAATCAAATTTATTACAACAATTTCTAAAATTGTCCCACCCATCTAATATCCATCTGATATACAGTATTCATGCATCACAATCATGTATTCACACAAGCATGTTATCAATCAATCTAATCCAATTAATTAATCAGATAATTAGTGACCATCCAATGTTCAAACAACGATTTGATTCTGCTCGAGTCAAACTCTTTTTGCGAATAAGTACTCAAAGTACGAATTCTCGAATTAAATTAAACTACAAAATTAAATCCAATTCAATTTGTATTTAATACTAATTCGCTATTTAATTCCAAATTAAATACTACACTTTATTAATGAACTTTTACGACTTAAATTCCAAATTTAATCGTTACGGGTCTCAAAGCCCGATTAATATCCAATGTTAATTTAATTAAAGTCCAATGGGCTTTTAATTAATTTCTTGAGGCGTGGACTTTTGGTCAACTCGGGTCAAACCCAATAACCAAAGTCCAATCCGGGAGTTACCCCATAAGCCCAGAAATCAATTTTGGCCCATTAGGCCCAATTAAACTTTAAAGGTCCATTAAGTTGCATTTGGGCTTTATGGAAGCGGATTTGGGCCCAATTGGATCCAATCCATTTGGCCTAAACCGAACTTGGTACAACCAAGCCCAATAAACCCAATAACAACTTTAAAAGCCCAAATCCAATTTTAAGGCCCAAATAATTAAATTCCAAAAATCTAATTTCCCAATTTAATTACACTAAAGTGTATAACATAATTAATTACCCAATTAACATTTCCAAAACACCAATTAGCCTAATTAATCATGCTCAATTACATCAATTAGTGTCCAACACATTTTGATCAAAAATCAAACCCATATGTACATGCTTTATTTTCGACAATTTGGGGAAAATTATGCCTAATTCAAATTCAATCCAATTAAACATAAAATCAACATTCCCAATTGATTTCCAACACATCCAATGATCAAAAATCAAAACCACCAAGACATTCGGGTTCTTCTAATTTTCGGCCAAGCATAGCAAATTGGGGAAAATTAATCCAATTAATTTTTCAACAAATTGATCACATATAACTCTAAGTTATCCATATACAAGCATATTCAAACAAATAATTTGCCAAAAACATGCTTAAATCAAAAAGCCCCAAATTTTAGTTAAGAACCATATTTCATGTTTCATGCTCAAATGGCTCAAGATACCATTGTTGGTTTCTATTAAGGTCCCAAGGATGAAATCAAGCATAAAACAAGTATGAATACATATCAAAGGAGTTGCGGAATACTCACAAAGAACGGATTGGATGCTACGAAGAACAAAAATTTTCATTTTCTGCCTCCTCCAAGCTCGGCAGTGGGCTGTTCTGTTGTCCACATTTTCGGCCATGTAAGGTCCTCTATGAAAGCTCCAAGCTTGTGTTGATTCCTTGCTCATGTAGTGAGTTCCCTATCACCTTTGTATGGACTCATTTGTGTGCTAGCACTTGGTGTTTTTGCCACAAAAACACCATTGATTTCCCTTCACTTTCTCGGCATTTCTAGACAGAAAACATAAGAGAAAACAGAAGGTGAAAACCATGTGAGAGAGAATAAGGTTTTGGCTCCAAAACCGTATGCTAAGGAGAGAGAAGAAGAAATGTGTATAAATTAATTTTTTTTCCAAAAACAAATAAAACATATGCCAAAAACCTTTTTCCAAAAAGTCAAGCATTAAATGATTTCAATCATCTCACATCAACTCACATCAATCAATCAATCAATTGTCACATCACTCAAAGTGACATGTGATTTGACGCTTGATGTGACTAATGATTTGACGCTTGATTTGACTTGCGTACCGCACTCGAATTCGAAATGCGAATGCGCTCGCAAACAATCCCGGGCTCGGGTTCGCTAATTCTAAATTAACAAATTTTCATTGCGACCTAATTAAATGATTACGCCTAGCAAAATCACTATTCACATCGCTAACGAATTAATTCGTTCGCCCGAATTAAAATCCAATTTTAATTCCGCGTCGAAATCCAATTTCGTTTAATATATCGAATATATTAATTTATCGATTAATTCCAAATTAATCGTTCTCTCTCTTTAATTGATATTTTATCCTAGATAAAATATCTCCGTAATTAATCTTAGATTAATTTTCTCTCTCATCATTAATTAATCCCAGATTAATAAAAGTGCGAGTCATACGTCATCGGTGAATCTTTGGGAAGCGACCCATGAGATCCCCTGATATGTTGGCAGTAAATTCGGTCGTCGAACTATCCGAACACGTACGTACCAAGTACGACGTTTTACAGATTTACAAGACAAGGTTGGCTTCTAGCAAAGCGCCATGCCTACCAAATTCTCCAGAAACATGCTTACAGGAATAAGCGATCTATATCAAGCGTAGT
Source organism: Zanthoxylum bungeanum (assembly GCA_019454045.1). Classification (NCBI taxonomy): domain Eukaryota; kingdom Viridiplantae; phylum Streptophyta; class Magnoliopsida; order Sapindales; family Rutaceae; genus Zanthoxylum; species Zanthoxylum bungeanum. The sequence continues at coordinate 41,691 of SKCR01023645.1, forward strand.
ATACGTGGTATTGTGTATGTCGATCCAGTATCAGATGATCACGTGCTAGGCCTGGGGCTGGAATTGTGTCTACCCCGCACGAAGCACATGTCGAATGTCTGGTAACTAGTCTCTATAATCAGATATACATGACCTTGCCATAATATCCCGATAGCTGCAGCATTTAAGAGAACCACTCCCGTATCCGACGTGACAATCATCTCCACTATGACTGGAGTGATACTTCCGTCTTGACATCACACCCAACACACTACGATTCTCAATATACCCAGCATAGGCGTACATAGAACCTGTTAAAGCCCTGGACGACCGCAACTAAAGTATATTGATTGTCACAAGTATTAGCGGTGCAAGTCTCAGGTTCAGACCAAATACACCTACCCTGATTTCGGACTTCCATAGACACATAGTCATACTACCAATGGAATACCCAAATATATGAGAACTATGTCGTTGTGCCCTCATAAACGTTCACAAGTGTAATACTAGTCTTTTACGTATTTATCGATGTCCAATCTCGATAATACTCTGACTAGGGATATTTAATGATTTATCCTTCGTGGACTGATACTGTCTCATTTCATTCTCAATCCAGGAACAAATCATAAGGACCTCCTATCATTTATATATCTAGGTGATCTAATCACAAATGATAAGAGTGCAATCTCCTTTGTCACATAGTTAATTTGTACAACAACACCATGATCTGTACAAATAGTGACGCTATGGGTCATAATTGTCCAACATTTCATTGCCAGCTGTTTCTCCATTCTCGAGCCTCGATAAGTGATCTACCACTTGGTTTTCTGTCTCTTTCATGTCTCGAATCTCGACATCAAATTCTTGTAGTAGAAGCACCCAACGAATCAATCTAGGTTTGGCATCTTTCTTCGCGATCAGGTATTTAATTGATGAATGATTTATGTAGAACAACACTTTGGGACCGAGCAGATAAGAGCAGAATTTATCAAAAGCAAACACACTGTAAGCAAATCATTTTGAGTGGTTGTATAGTTGAGTTCAGCTTCATTTAAAGTTCTGCTGGAGTAGTAAATGGTATGGAAAAAATTTTCTTTGCGTTGTCCCAAAACTGCACCTACAGGAAAATCACTAGCATCACACATCACCTCAAATGGAAGAGTCCAGTTCGATGCTACTATGATGGGAGCAGAGATCAACTTCTGTTTCAAGATCTTAAAAGCTTCGTGGCATTCTTTGGTGAAGTTGAAAGGCACATCTTTCTCCAGAAGATTGCACATAGGTTTAGCAATCTTTGAGAAGTCTTTGATAAATCTCCTGTAAAAACCTGCATGTCCGAGAAAACTCTGAATCCCTTTGACAGATGTTGGTGGAGGTAGTTTTTCAATTGTATCGATCTTTGCTTTATCTACCTCGATTCCCTTTTTTGAAATCCGATGTCCCAGGACAATACCTTCTTGCACCATGAAGTGGCATTTCTCCCAGTTGAGTATCAGGTTGGTATCCTCACACCTTTGTAACACATTTTCCAGATTTTGTAAGCAGTGGTCGAACGAGTCTCCAAACACAAAAAATTCATCCATGAAAACCTCCATACTTTGTTCCAGCATGTCTGAGAAGATGGCCATCATGCAACGTTGAAATGTGGTAGGAGCATTACATAGTCCAAATGGCATCCTACAGAAAGCAAAAGTGCCATACGGACATGTAAAAATAGTTTTCTCCTGATCTTCTGGGGTGATGGCAATCTGATTTTACCCCGAGTATCTGTCCAGAAAATAATAGAACTCATGTCCCGCCAATCTATCTAGCATCTGGTCAATGAATGGTAATGGGAAATGAACTTTCCTTGTTGCTTTGTTAAGTTTCCTGTAGTCCATGCATACTCTCCATCCAGTCCTTGTTCTTGTTGGAATCAGCTCGTTTTTTTCATTTGTGAGTAGAGTAATTCCTCCTTTCTTTGGCACAAATTACATAGGACTGACCCAAGTGCTGTCAGAGATGGGGTAGATGATGCTGGCATCCAACCATTTGATAATTTCTTTCTTCACGACCTCCTTCATGATCAGATTTTGTCTTCGTTGATGCTTCACTGTGGCTTTGTTCTCATCATTCATCAGAATTTTGTGTATGCAAAATTCTGGACAAATGCCTCGAATGTCTGCTATAGTCCAGCCAATGGCTATCTTGTGTTCTCGTAATAATCTCAACAACTTTTCTTCCTACTCCAATGTTTCCTAAAGCTCGTTCATTTCATTTTTGATTGTTTCGAAGATATAATCACAGGTAATTCAGAAGAGTTTCCTAAAAAAACATACCTGAGATGGCTCAGAAGTAGCTTTAGCTCCAGCTGCGGTGGTTCTTCAATCGAAAGCTTGATTCGCTCATTTTTTTGGTAATTCAAAACTTTCCACATGTGGTGTTGATTTGAAGCGAAATGGTCTGTCAAGATAGTTGATACATTCCAGAATTTCATCATCTAGCTCACTGTCAGTCATGTTGGTGATGTAAGCTTCAATTTTATCCGTGGGAAGTGGCATTGCATCAGTATCTTGGATGATACTATCTACAACATCAATTCTGAAACATTCCTCTTCATTTTCATCACTCGGGAATTTCATGGCTTTGAAAACATTAAAGGTAACTTCTTGGTCCTGCACTTTCATTGTTAGTTCTCTTTTTTGTACATCAATAACAGTTTGACCCGTAGCCAAGAATGGTCTCCTAAGGATGATAGGTACATCTTTGTCTTCTTCCATGTCAATGATAATGAAATCTGCTGGGAGAATGAGTTTATTGACTTTGACCAGCACATCTTCAACAACACCTCTCGGAATTGCGAGCATTCTATCAACAAGTTGCAGAGAGACTGAGGTGGGCATTGTTTCTCCAATTTATAGTTTCCTATAAATCGAAAAAGGCATCAAATTAACATTAACACCTAAATCACATAAAGCTTTACCGATGTAATGTTCTCCTATGGTGCACGGGACGGTGAAACTACCAAGATCTTTCAAATTTGGTGAAGTTTCCTATGAATGATGGCATGCAGCATTCTTCTGTTAATGCTATTGTCTCGTAATCTCCCAATCTCCATTTTCGTGATAGAATGTCTTTCATGAATTTAACATAGCTGGGCATTTGTTCCAACGCTTCTACAAATGGAATGTTGATATGCAGGTTTTTGAAGACCTCCAAGAATCGAGCAAACTGCTTGTCCAGTTTGTTTTTCTTAAGATGATGTGGAGAATGTGGAGGTGGAGTGAATCTTTCTCGATCTTTTTCCTTTGCTTATTTTTCCTCCATCTGTGGAACTGCTTCGCTGCTTTCTTTTGGAACTTCCTAAGTGGATACCTTGACTCAAACATCTTTGTTGATTTCAGTTCCGCTTTTCAAAGTAATTGCTTGACATTGCTCCTTCCATCTGTTCCTTGGATTTGGTTCTGTGTTGCTAGGAAGATTATCTGGCGGTCTGTAACTCTGAGCATTGGCCAGTTGTCCCATTTGATTCTCCAGTGCTTTAATAGAAGCTGAATGGCTTTGATTCAATGCAACTTGATTTTGAACCATAGCTGATATGGCATCATATTTTTCTTTTTTCTTTTTCAACTGGGCCAGCACTTCTGTTATTCCTGATTCTTTTTCATACTCCTGGCATTTGTTTTGCTGTTGGAATCCTGGTGGTGGATTGTTCATTTGCCCTGAATTGTTGTTCCATGAAAAATTGAGATGATTCCTCCACCCTGGGTTGTAAGTGTTGGAATATTGATCGTTTCCCTGTCTTTTGAAATTGTTGACATAATTCACTGTCTCTTCATTTTGGTGGTATGATTATGTCTCTAGTGCTCCTCCATATGGTGAACTTGTGGATCCAATATTGCTTTGCGTGCTAAGAATTTCCATGAATTTCCACATCTGTTCTGGCTTGGCATTCATTACTGTGTTGGCTCCAACTTCGTGGATTCCTGCTATTCGTTGAATCATGCTCATTTTTGTTGGCCACAAGGAATTGTTGTTTTCTATTTCTTCGATTAGGTCCCAGGCCTGATCCTCTCATTTTTCCATTAAAGCACATCCATCAACAACATCAATTGTAGTTCTCATCGGTCTAGAAAGTCCATTATAGAAGGTTTGGACTTGTAGCCACTTTGCAATCTCATGGTGAGGACATTTCCGGAGCAATTCCTTGTATCTTTCCTAAGCTTCGTAGAGGGATTTTGAGTCATGTTGCACAAAGGATGTAATTTCATTCCTCAGCTTTGTAGTTCTGGCTGGGGGAAAGTACTTTGCAAAGAATTTGGTGGCTAGAGTGTTCCAAGTTGTGATGGAACCTGCTGGTAGTGAATGTAGCCAATCCTTAGCTCTGTCTTTCAAAGAATATGGGAAAACACGCAGTCTCATTGCTTCTTCAGCCGCTCAGTTGTAGTTGAATGTGCCGCAAACTTCCAGGAAGTTGCTAATGTGGGCATTAGGATCTTCAGTTGCATTCCCCCCAAACTGAACTGACTGCTGTATCATTTAGATGCATGTTTTGATGTCACATGCATTTGCTGGTAGGGGAGGAAGTACAATACATCAAATGAAGTCGTCAACCACCGAAGTAGGTCTATCTCGAATGGGAATTGGTGGTACAACCTTCATGCCTTTCCCTTATCAAATGCCTTATGGTTCTTTCAATTTCAGGGTCAAGCGGACAAATTTCAAAGCTTCTAGTTCTTCTCATGTAGTGTTTGAGAACCTGAAACACAAGAAAACAGAAATTAAAAGTAAAAAAAAAAAATTAGACACAAGCAAAGGTATCTAACCCCAAAATTAATAGTAAAAGATAAATAAGTCCCTGGCAACGGCGCCAAAAACTTGACCAGCGTGATCACCAGCGTGATCACACACGTATAACGCAAGCACACGTATCATTCAAGTAGTATAAATATATCGATCCCATGAAGACTTAATACCTAAGCTATTAATTTATGGAGCCAAATGTTTACGAGTATCTAATAGATTGGTTGTTTGATTGGATGGTGACTTTAAACAAAAACAAGTAAATAAAATAGTGTGAAAGTGAATTAAAGATAAAATCAATATTATTAAACTATCTAGGGTTGTGAATCCTTCCAATATCTTTTAAAGATGAAGTGGTTATCTCATGTTTGTGCAATATATTGGTTTACTAACCTGGAACACGAAATTATGAAAAAGCCTATGTCGATGGTCAGATGCAAATACCCAGTGTAACTCAATTAATCATATGTCTATGTTAACCAAGTTACCTGAATTCATTAAGATTAAGTTCCAATTGTTGATACCCCCGCCCGACAGGTATATGTCTATCTTGGAAGGAAATCTATTAAGGGGTATCTAATCCTTAAGGGAGATCGTGGGCTATTAAGTCTAAGGCTGAAACCTAAAATTCCTTTGTCAAGTTTATTTTAAGTTTACCACATAAATCTTATTAATGGCCAGTTAACAAGAAGCATTAAGCTTAAGACTTAATAAATAAACCTTTATATTACCCAAACTATAAAATAACCCCTAATAAATCGGTGATATTGGATTTCATCACAACACAAGATAACGGGTTTAGTTACGACACATATCTAAGGCTAGTAAAAGCTTAATTAAAGTAAATGACATAAATTAAATGCTGGAAATTAAAAAGGTAAATAAAATAATAAAGAAAATATTGGGGGTTAGAGGATCCACTTTTATTACTTCTATTTTAGATATCTCTATTATTATAATATATTAACTTTGCATGACATTACCAACCAACCATAAAGGCGGTATCCTGATTAAGTCAAATTTATGATCAATTCCAACCGAACATAAAAGCGGTATCCAATTTAGTCAGGTTAAAATCAATTTAATTAAGTCCAACCGACCATAAAGGCGGTATCCTATTAAGTCAGGTTTTAAATAGTTTATATATTATAATTAAGGGAGATAAATATTAGTAATAAAAGCTTAACCTTTAACCCCATCATATGTGAGTTACCTCCTCATGCTGAACAGTAAAATTAAAGACTGAAAAGTAAAGAAAAGAAAGTACTGTTGCATAAAATAAATAAAATTAAATACAGAAAGCTGTAAATAAACAAGCAAGATACAATCTTCTTAGTATTCTTAAGAAATTCCTTAGAAGAAAGTATGAATTTGCAAATGAAATCGGCCTGAATTTATAGGCATCAATAGTTCTCTTGTATTGCGACGCACCTTCGATTTGTGCCACGTGGCGCGTGGCTTCCGGAGATGATGACACGTGGCATCGACAGCGTCGGCATCTGAATTATTGGTTTGGCATCGCGACGCAGAAATCTTGGCGCGTCACGACTCTGACGTCAGTAATGATATGTACTGTCGGCAGCATGTGATGATTGCATGTGTCTGACGCACGTTAGCGAGATTACTGTGATGTTGACACGTGGCAAGCGCGTGTTAGCAAGTCTGTTGTGATGTTGACACATGTCTAGTGCACGTTAGCAGCACATGATAGCAGTAGGAGCATTTTAGCACGGCGTATTTTAGCAAACGGTGCATTTTAGCAGGAAATTTACATTTTTGCCCTTTTTGTCATTTTTTCACTGTTTTGGCCCCGAATTGATTCCCGAGAATCTTGTTATTTTATTTATCTACAAAATACCACAAAACACATCAAAATATTCACAAAACTCAAGGAACTGTACAAAATATTAAGTCAAAGGAGTGAGAAATAATGATCTATTTACCACTCATCAGTATTGGATACCAGATCTCCCGTCAAGTTATTTGAAATATTGTTTAATGATTGTTTTGATATATAATATCAGAACTTGCGACTATTGGATAGTTACTTGTTCTTTATAAATAATTGTAACAAATTTTAATACGACTAGTAGTTTCATTGATGAATGGATAAACATTAAGATAAATATTTGGTTAAGTAAATAACTTAGAACAATGCTTTATGAGTGTTTATCACTTAAGCATTAAATCCTTATTCCATATTGTAAAGGATGGTCTGATACGAGATCACACCACATATCTTTATCCATTTAATGAATATTGTATTCGGGAATGTGATTAAATCTCATTTAACCAATGATTGTCATTGGAGCATAAGATTTATTAAACTAATACATTATATGTATGAAGTTTAATGAATTGTAAATTACCTTGGATAGTTTTCGTTACTTCATAACTTAGTTAATGAGTTGTCATGACTTAGTGACGCGTTTCTCAAAGAACACATATTGAATGTCTTGAAAGGTTCGAGAACTTTTAATATGTTTATAATAAAATGCGGATAGAATATTTTGACTGGTCCAAAGATATTCGATCTGAAGTTTTGAAAATTGTATATTTAAAATTTATTGTGAGTCTTTGAATTGTTCAAAAATCTATGATACGATCAAACATATGAATTTATGATAATTAGTTCTAAGATTATTTAATGAATATGATTCTTACTCAATATTATTCTTCTATTATTCTATCGTGATGGAATTAGTTAGTGGGAGGAATCGAATCTTATATGATTTAGTTCGTTTGATATTGAGTGTTACCGAATTAGTTTTAATACTCTTGGGGATATGCTCCAGTAACACTAATTCATTCTTTTAATTAAGGTTCCATTATTTTCTACAGTTACGTATTTGATATTATAGTTTTGAACTTAATTAACTTTCGTTATGAAACGTTCATAAAATGTGCAAATGATTTACGCATCAAAAGCAAAATGAGCTTATTAAAGGTTTGACATTTATAGTATGACAGTGAGAAAAGTTATACTTAGCAATCTGTTGTAGATTCTGAGGAAACTTGTCTCTGAATGGTTTCTTAGCACTAATTGAACAATTGAAGATCTGTTGGTTAATGTTATATTAAACTGTGTATTTTAGCTAGGAATGCAAAGTGGTGTTTCTGAATGGTTTCTTCGGATAAAAAGAGATCCATTGTGATTTCTTTATTTTGAAGAGTTCATTCTGGAATGGCCCTAGAGATTATGTTCTACTAAGATCACAGTTTGATATACAAGCTTATAGAGCCTATTGTAGACTCAGGTGACCTTTCAGAAATCCTTGTTCTCTAATTTTAATATCAGTCATAATGTCTGATTTTATCAAAGTATAAAGAATGCATATGTGATGTTATGGTTATTGGGAGCATACAAATTTCTTTCTAGTGTTATTTATCCTAACGACATTATCATTATTAAGGTAATAATGAGATGTTTGTAAGGTAAAAGTTTTACCTAAGTCTTCGTTTCTCCGTAAAAGGAGTGGGAGTAGAATCTGTTATATTTGATATAAAGTTTTAAATATGATATAAAACTAAGAGACTTGTGAGAAACTCTCATTAGTCGTGCATTAGATATGATCAAATAAAGGACACGGCAAGACTATTTGTATGACTGTTAGTATAACTGTCTGATAGTTAGTATAATTGTTTGACAATTAGTGTGTCTCTTGTATACAGTATTCATTTTTCGTAAATGATGATTCCTTTATCGAAAGAGGAATTGATTAGAATGTCTGGTTAATCTTATGCATCATAGGATGATGGCATAATGAATACTATATTATGTCCGATTAGAGATATCAATTTAATCGTAATTGTTACGAATTATTTTGATATGCTATAGACCATAGGATGTGTCTTGAAACATATTATTTGTTATCTTTGAGATATTAAGAACGAGTTTCTCATTCATGGAGAATATAGTCTGCAACCATTAGGGTCAAATTAGTTTTGAGTCTAATTATGATGTTAGATGGTCTACATCATAAAAGAGTCAGAAAAGATGCAGTGAGAGTGTCACGAATGATTCTATTGTGTAAGTGGAATTAGTTGTAACTTATGAAGTATTGACTTATGAAGTTGTAAAGTGACCTTATAGATTGAAAGTTTTGATATTAGTGTTATGTTTGCGGTTGTTTGAATAGTATTTTAGATTTGATCCCTACATACATAGACAACTCAGTAGCTGTAGCACAACATTGATGTCACATCTGAGTCATATTGATGTATAACTTAGGTTCTACAAAATATGAATGATGCTAGCTAAGGGAAACATTTGGGTTTGTTGGACAAACTCGATATGCTATAGCGGACCTACTTGTTGTTGCCTACCTCTTGAGTTCTACATATTTAGATGTGTATATGATACCGTGGATTGACACTAGAGCAAGTGGGAGAAATTGTTAGGGTTGGTGCTCGGAGAGCCAATCCAGATCGTATTTATGTCCGACTCATGAATACGAATAATTTCTTTTTTCATAATATTACTTATTTATGGTAGTACCTCTTGTTTTTATATATGTATTCGATCTAATTATAATTAAATTGAAACTAAATATGATTTAGTGATATGTATATATTAGACAAAGACCCCAGGATTTACAACGTAGTGCACAGTTACAATGTAGTTTGTAATTGACATGGGAAGTGTCACTATAAGTTGTATATTCTCAAATAAAGTTCCTGGTCAAGATTTACTGACATTGGTCAGTTAGTAAAATCCGTTGAGACCAGTACACGTCGTATATCAAAATTTGGTCTAATGGTTTATCCCAATGAACCATGAGTCTCAGGAGACTCATATACACGTGTAGGTGTTTATTAAATAAACACTGAACGACTCACCGAAGATTTCCTAATATATGGTACACCAGCGTCAATAGGAATCTTCTCGGGTTGAGTAGCATAGTGATCATTTGACTTGAGATACCACCGTGGATGTATGAGGTATCCTCCACACTTTGATTGTAGTCATGTCACCGATATATTTAGATCGGGCCTCCACCTGTTCGTTGGGTGTGGACTGATCCTCAGGTTTTAATGGCTGTATCAAGATAGGATCCGTCAGTTCTGTGTACAGAGCATAAGTATTCAATATGGAATTAGCAATATGTTAAATCCATGGGCCTGTGGTACATTGTAGAAGTAAGACCTAAGTGTTTTTTAAGAGATTACTAATAGATACGTCGACGGGATTATACTTATAGAGATTCGACGTTTATATCTATATCTCTAGGATAATCTGGATACCTTTGACAGATGGATTATACGTATGCGATGACCTCACCCTGTATGGTTCAGCGAGTTTATCTGTAGTCGTCATAATTTAAGGGTGGGTAGATTATGGACACGAAATTAGATTTCGTCACGGATATGCCTGAATCTAGAGAGTCTCACTAATGAAACATACTCGCCGAGCACTAGGGCAACATTTATAAATAATATTGATTATTTATAAATCGTTTAACGGTTAAATAATAAAAAAAAAGATACATGCTTAAGGGTTTTTCGGACACTTCCTAGTTAATATGTATTTGGATTAATTACTTGATTATATTAAATACACATTAATTAATTGTCAAATAAAGTATTTGACACATGTCAGAAATATAAGTATTATGGAATATTTATAGTAAATATGATACATATATTTAGATATTTGTATTAAGTAATTATCTAATTATTTAATTCTTAAGTAATTAGAATAATTAAATACACTTATCTAAATCATGATTATGGCTATACATGGCTTAGTGTAATTGGTGCACTTGTATATTTACTTTATGGAAATGGTATTCAAATTGAAATTTTCTACCTTTAATCTTGATTAAAAAATTACAAATTCTAATTTCCAAAAATGCCATTTTCGTCCAACCCTAGAAAAATATAAGGGTTGTGTTTTTCATTTGCAACACTTGAAGTTTAAGCCTCCAAGAAATACAAGAGAGGAAGTTGAGAGAAAAACACAAGTCTTAAGCTTGAAACTTGAAGAAAAACTTAGAAATCGAGGTATTTTCATTCTTTCCTTTTGTAGAAAATTATTTCTATTATTTTAGGCTACTACATATGATGTAAGTATGCGTTTTTCTTCTCTCGTATTTTGTGTTGAGAAACTTAGAAGCTTGGATGAAAGATATATGCATGTATGTAAATAAAGTTTGCTTAATAATGGTTAGTAAGCACACTTCTGGTCATTAGATGACTTGGTTGCCATTCTAGAGTTGTTAGGCCACTTAATGATAACCTATAATTGTTCTTGAGTTGTTTCAAAGTGGTGAGACTTGTTTGGTGTTGTATAGATTTGATTAATATGTTGGATTGTGTTAATTTTGGTTAATTTTGGTTAATTTGATTAATTGAAGATTTAGGGTTTCTAACCTAAACAAAAATTGGGGCTTTACATATATATGTTGTATTTTGATGTATATAAGATATACAAATCATTCTGGTGTTGATTAGAAATCATCTAAGCTTGTTTTGACAAAATTAGGACCAAAATGATCAAAATGCAAAGTATTGGGACCTCACGGTCATTTGGGAAAATTCTAGAAAAATTTATGGGTTGTATTTTACTGTATATAAGATGTAAAAATTATTTTGGTAGTGATTGAATATCACCTAATCTTGTATTTGACAAATTAGGACCAAAATGATCAAAATATAAACTATTGGGACCTTTCGATAATTACTAAAAAATCTGGAAAAATTTTCAGAATTATGTTTTCATGTATATTTGATGTACAAATCATTTTGGTTGTGATTGGAAATCACCTAAGTTTGTATTTGACAACTTGGGACTAAATTGATTAAAATGGAAAGTTTTTGGGTTGCACGATAATTTGCTGAAATTCTGATTTTTGGGTTAAAAATTCAGTTTTTGAGTATTGAGTAATTAAAATAATTAAAGAATTGGAAAATTTGATTTTCCTGCATTCCGCTGAGTAACCCGAACATACTGCTCAAAACCCCCCAACAGGTTCATAGAAGCAAACATTTTAGCAAAATACCCTACATTGGTAGACGTAGACCCATGTTGAAGAAGTCTGTGCAGAGGGCAACTTGAAAACCATTTGGTCGGCTTGCCAAATCATCTTCATATGGAAAGCTTAGGCTGACCAACTCAGGGATTCCGAATCTCCTCCTTAGCTGATATATTTCAGCCTCGATGATGGTATACACCCAATCCATGTCCAAGTTGGTGAAGTCTAAGGTAGAAGGTGTAGGCTCGGGACAAACTACTCTTTTGTAGTATGATTGGTTTGATTCTTCCGATGGGATCGGTGTTGTGTCATAGTCGATGAGTCCCACTAGTCCTGAGCTTCCCACTTCAACTGGCTAGGTTGAGCGTGGGGTAGAAGCTTCAGGGGACAGGACGTTGAGTGGAATTGCAGAGGAGGATTCATAGTATGACATTCCTAAGAAATGATCTGAAAATGATGGTTAGTCAAAAATCAACCAAGTCTTATTTATAATTTGTATGGGCTTATTCCTACAATTAGTTGGACTTGTTATTTACCTAGGGTTGTTCATGTCATCCTTACCAAGTGACTAACCCTAAAAAGCTCTAAATGCCATAACAATGGTATAATAGTAAATTTGTAAATAATAAAATAATTAAACACAAAAAGCCAACCCTACCTATCAACATGAGCCTAAACCAAACACAAAACAAAAATACACACCCCTCCAACAACATTATAAGCCTAGAAAACATATATATATGCATCAATCCAGCCTCAAAACCACAAACAAATCCACACAAAATCCAAAGCATGCTATCAAATAAGGCATACATTTATTATGTTTATTGCACATCAAATGTAAAAGCATGCTCATCATAAAGAAAATAGAGAAAGAAATTCAAGAGCCCTTACTTGTATGCTGAAGACGAAGAAGACAAAGTTGTTGAAGAAATCTGGGTGTTGCAAACGAATCTTGGGTTCTTAAGAATGCTTTGTGGGAGACGAAGTTGGCAAAAGTAAGGAAATGAATGGGCATTGCCTTTAAATAGGAAGCTCGGGTAGATCTTGATCGTTGATTTGGGATGGGAGTTGTGGATTGAGGACACGTGTATGGACAATCACCGTCATTAAGTTCAAATAAAAGGGTTTAGATGAGAGCCACGAGTTTAATTTATCCCAGCCACACATGTTTTGGCGTGCGAATCATGGATACACGACACTTGGCACATTGGGGAGGCGAGAAGAAAATTATTTGATAGATGTGATGGGAATTTAAGGAATACCATTATATTATCACATATTCCTATGGATGATTCAGAAATCCTAGGAATGCCTTTTCAATTGGCGGTGAAAGAAAGACAATCGTCATAAAAATGGTATCTTTGGCTATATACAGAGCAGCTAGCCCGAGGAGTATGAACTTGGGAACAACCGAGGTGATATAGCATTTTCAATGAGCAAAAATCTGAGGACATGAGGTCAATTTTTATCTACCTGCACCACCATCTTTTTTGAAGTTCCTGGCATCAACTCATAACCTCGTTGATATCGAGAACTATGAGACAGATATTGATGGTGGTTTTTCACCATGAGGAAGGTACAAATACCAAGCAGTGGTAGAACATGTATTGTAGTTGGCTAAAAATAGATGATGAAGGCCCAAAGGCTCGAAGAGATAGAAGGGATAATGATGGGGGACCCCGACCTCATGGTGTAGAGGGGTTCTCCCAAAGACAAAACTTATTGGTGATGAAGCAAGTTGGATACCGACCTGATGACCTAGAGGATGTTGATTTGGGTTTTATAAGAGTTTGGTGAAGCCGACCCGATGGGCTTTTCGGCAGTGAAACATGTCTTGATTGAGAGAGGTGAATAAGGCTTTTATGGTTTCATATTCATCAATGTGCCGACCCGAGAAATGAAGATGGGATCTCAGACCGACTAGTATTGAAGTGATGTGACATATGCCTTGATTGAGAGGATAAGCTTCTAGAGGGCTAATGATGATGGTAGGAAAGCAACGATTCTCATTAAAAGTAGCCATGACAGCCACTATACGCCATTGCAGTGGCAAAAAGGTGGCATACCACAGCCGCCAGAGGCCGGTGCAGTGGCAATGAAATGGGCTATTTTGATTGTTGCATTTAAAGGGAGTTTAGGAGAGTTGCGATGGTAATGATGACAAAGTGGCATGGGCTGGCGTCATTGGTCGTCGAATAGTGATTTTAGAAGCCTATATAAAGAGGTTGGAGATTTAGATTCAAGGGTTAACAAATTTCGGATCTCACAACTTGTAAAGAGTTAAGAGCTTAAAAACTAGTGATAGAGAGAGAAAGTTTTGTCGGTTACCTGACCTAGTGAGTGAATTATACCGGGCAAGTGTAAGACTCAAGATGTATTATCACTGAGATAGTTCATTTCCTCGTTGTAGCTTGGGTCAAAATTGACCCTGAACAGTAATAAAATACACCCCCTTTCTCACGTGGACGTAGGTTGGAGCCACTTTCCGCCGAACCACGTAAACTCTGTGTTTATCTTGATTGCCTGTTAGGTTTGCTTTGGTTCCCTATTAACGAAACAAATTCATTGTTGGGGGAGGTTTGTTTGAGGGGTTAACTTTCCATATTGCCATTGGAATGAAAAACAATCATAACATTGGATTTAAATAAATCAAATATATTTTATTTGATCGCTTTCGCATGTGATGTGAAACCCAACAGTTTCAACAAGGGAAGTATCCCTACAAGGATAGTGACTCAAATCCAAGTACTTTTAACCGATAACCTGACGGTATCATGTATACATGCTCAACTCTTATATTAACTCAAATGCTTGGGTTCCAGTCGCCTATTTTGCAAAGAGACCTCAAACTTTGAAAATATGGAACAAAGCCATGAAGGTCGGGCTTGACATTTAGGTCCATAAGTACCAACCAAAGCCCAAAGCGGATAATATGATCATGGGCCTTTAAGAATATAATTTTGTAAATAGCCATGGTTTTGCTTCTACTCCTTCAACCGATGTAGTTTCAATATCTCTCCAGCTAGCTTCTCAACATGTCCAGACACCCTAATTTTTTACATGATCATTTGATACAGATGAGCTTTACCACTATACAACAAGAGATCTACCATATAAACAAATGTTGTACAAGTTTCATTTTGTGAATATTTCGGAAGCTTATGCTCAAGTATTCATTGCCATGAAAATGAAAGCCATTATAGTTCAAAATCATATATAATGAAGTACATTAAACTATGCTGAATGATTGGCCGTATTCTTTAAAAAGCTTGGGCTAACTTTTCACTCTCAATTATTATAATGTCAACCGGTAGCTGGTTGTGTTTCCCATCACTTTTTCATGGCTTAAAGAAAATTAACTGCAACTCAATCTTAAAGGCCCAAAATTACTATTGATAAGAGGGCTTTACTCACTTGAATGAAAATTTTTACTGATATTATGTCCTTCATATAAAATTTAATCACACATATTAAAATAATAAAAATCAACTAAATAAATGATAATTATATTTAATACAATATCGTATATGATATATTGATTGCAACTCAATCTCATGGATAAAGAGGGCCCAAAATTACTATTGATAAGAGAGGTTTTAATCACTTGAATGAAAAATTTTACTAATATCATGTCATTCATATAAAATTCAATAATATTTTATCACGTATATTAAAATAATAAAAATAAATTAAATAAATGATATTAATATTTAACACAATATTGTATATGATATATTTCTTAATTAGTGATAGTACATCACACCTAGGGGTGGGCGCGGTTCGGTTTGGTTCGGTTTTTGCTAAAAACCGAACCAAACCATATTTTACGGTTCGGTTTTTTTTACCTCTCAAACCAAACCATTAAATAACGGTTTGGTTCGGATTGAAAATTTATTAAACTAGCGGTTTACGGATTAGTTCGGTTTGGTTTACGGATTATTATATTTAAAACAAATGTCATCCACTTAAGTGAAGACAAAAAAAAAAAAAAAAAAAACTAGGTGTAAGCTGTGACTCTAGGGAACACATGCACTCTATTAATGATTGAAAAATGAGGCACAATTAATTCTTTTATTTTTTAAAAATTACCTTGAATAATGATGTTACCATCATTCTAATTAAGAGACAAATTCAACATCTTACTTTCAAGAATAATGATGCTACCATAAAACAAAAAATTTAAGAATAAAAGTATTAGCAAATAAATTGAAGAATAAAAGTATTAACAAATAAATATATTAACAAAAAATTTAAGAATAAAAATATTAACATACTAATAAAAAAAGAAAACATAGAATAAAATTAAAATACAAATACAAATACAATTTTTTTTTATAAAAATATATAATTTTTTAATTATAACGGTTCGGTTTGGTTTAACAGGTGCGGTTCGGATTAGCTCCTGAACCGAACCGTAAACCGTTTGGGGTGGGCCAATCCAAACCGCAGACCGAACCGTTAGAAAAAAAACCGTAAATTCGATTCGGTTTGCGATTTGGTTCGGTTCGATCGGTTTTTTTACCCACTCCCAATCACACCTATGAAATAATTACTCCACCTCAAAAGCCCGCATTGAAAAATTGACTGCAGCTAAATCTGAATTTCCTCGAAAGGGGCTCTAATTATCTGTCAATATAACAAAATTAAGGATAATGAGGGCCCCAAATCACTACCACCTTATCAAAGTTATCTAATTATGATAGACGTTCGGTCTAAAGTCTAAAGATAGCATCAATAACCTTTGTCTTGAAGAATGCTTTTCTTATTAATTAATACCAAGCATCCACGCCCTTCAATTTCATCCCATTTACGCATTTACATAACATAAGATTGCCATTATCACTCCACATAATAATGATTAATTATTATCTTATATCCTTCAACTGTGTGTTTTCTTTTAACGTTTTTGTATAGTACATATTATATAAATGTTATGATAATATGATCTCAAAGGGATTTACTATTAATACTATTGAATACTAAAATTAGATTAATTCTACTTCTAACTAAGAGAAGGATTAAGGGGTTTGATTTTGTGATTAATTTAAACTAAAGTAAATTATAATTGAAATTATA
This sequence comes from Zanthoxylum bungeanum, assembly GCA_019454045.1. Lineage (NCBI taxonomy): Eukaryota > Viridiplantae > Streptophyta > Magnoliopsida > Sapindales > Rutaceae > Zanthoxylum > Zanthoxylum bungeanum. The sequence goes on from SKCR01023645.1 coordinate 58,505, forward strand.
ACTTTTTTGAAAACTTTATGCGAGAAAGAATCTAGCATTGAAACTTCACCAAACACGTTAAAAAGGCATGAACTTTTCTTATAATTGACTGATTGATATCGATAACTAACCTAGAACATGAAATTATTTATAAGTCTATTTTTTATGGTTGAGTAGAAACGCCCAATTTAATTCAATTACCTATTTTCTTATAATAATTAATTTAAGTCAAACTCATTACAATCAAGTTCTAATTATATTTACGTGTGCCTTGCAAGTGTATTCATATTCTGCAACGAAATCGATTCCAACAAATATTATCACGTGTTATTAATCCCAATACTAAATCAAAAGACTCTTTTCCAAATTCGTTAGGGTTTGTCATGTCTATCTTATTGTTGACCAAATAATAAAATACATTACACATAGAAAATGATAAATAATCCAATCATAACAATACTCAAAAGAAATAAGAGATGCATTAAAATTAAATATATGTGCCTAGTTTCCATTACAATCCCTAGATTAATGAAGTAGTTACAAATCATATTCAATAAGCTCAAATAATTCATTGTGACAAAGTAAGGATACATAATAACTGTAAAGGGGAAGAAAAACTCATTGTGAGAATCTCTACTTCAATCTTCAATTTAATGAATTGGATATGTTTCTCTTTGCCTTACTCTGGGTGTTTTTACTTACTTTTTACCCTCAAAAGTCGAATCCCTTATGTTATGGTTGGACTTGGCTTTAAATATGGCTTGTTGGGGACTTTTCCTTGTATAAAAGAAATTTCTAATTTTTTTTGACAAAATGGACTCATTGGCGCGCTAATGAGGAGCTCATTATCACGCTATTGAGAGTTATTAGCTTCTTGTGTAGAGGGGATTTTTATTTTTTTTCACAAAATTAGCCAATTGGCACGCCAATGAGGAGCTCATTATCGTGCCAACTAAAGTTAGTAGCTTCTTTGATGTTCTGTTTCCCATTGGCACCCTAATGGGTTATGGTTGGTACGCTAATGGCATCAAATTTTCTTTTAGTATCGGGTCACTGTTGGCACGCCGATGATGCTCTAGTTGTTAAGCCATGATGAGCGGAAAATATATCAATATTTATCACCCATTTTACTTAATATTTTGTATAGTTTCTCGAGTTTTATGAACGTTTAGATGTGTTTTTATTTATTTTACATATAAAATATAAAATAAAATCGGGACTAAATCAAATCAATCAGGACGAAATTTGGAACAAAGTAGGGCAAAAAATGGACTTGACATTTTGATTTTGGAGGTTGGAAACTTGAAATGGCGTTCTAACGAAGTACAATTTCAGAAATTTTAGCTCTGCGAAATTTTCGTATTTTGGCCATAAATTTTTTACTCCGATATCGGATTGAGGTGATTCAATTTCCAGATGAAAGAAGACTCAAAGATCTACAACTTTGATATTCATAAGAATTTCGAATTCTGAAGTTTTCAAGATAGCAATTGATGAAAAATCCAAAGTGTGTTATGTGTAATTATTAACGTCATTATCAAAAACAAAAAAAATATGGAAAATGACAATTTACAATTGTCAAACTTCCACCAAACATGTTGAGGATTTGGTGCCATGTTTGGTGGAGAAATTAGTGGAAGCCTTTATATTTGCTATAAATAGCATGCCAAATTTGATGTAAAATTCATACTCTCTTCTAGGGAACTTCCTAAGAATACTAAGAAGAGAGTATCTTATTTGTTTAATTTTAGTTTTCTTGTATTTAATTTTTATTTTAGTAATAAAAGTTTGTTTGTTTTACTTAAAGCATGAGTAGGTAACTTCTTTCTGCTATGGTGAAAGGTGAAACCTTTATTATTATAATTTAGATTAATCTCCCTTATTTTATAATATATAAATTATCTTAAAACCTGACTTAATTGGATACTGCCTTTATGGTCGGTTGGACTTAATTAAATTAATTTTAACCTGATTTAGTTGCATACCGCCTCTATGGTCGGTTGTAATTAATTAAAATATGACTTAATTAGGATACCGCCTATATGGTCTGTTGGTAATATAATTCAAATTTATATATTATAATAAAGGAGATTTCTAGATTTTAAATAATAAAAGTGGATCCCCAAACCCCATCATTTTATTTTATTGTTGTAATTTTTAATTTTTAGTTTTCAACTTATTGTGTGATGTTTTATTTATTTATGTCTTTAGTAGTTCTAGGTATGTGTTGTAACTAAATACAATATCTAAGGTTGTGATGAATTCCAATATCAATGGTTTTATAAGTTGATTTGTCTTGTGTCTTGTGTAATATTTTGGTTTATTTATTGAGTCTTAAACTTAATGCTTCTTGTTAATTGGCCACTAATAAAATTGATTTGGTAAACTTAAAATGAACTTGACGAAGGGATTTTAGGTTTCAGCCTTAGACTCAATAGCTCACGATCTCACACTCACCTTAGAGATTTCCTTCCAAGTTAGACATATACCTTTCGGGCGTGGGTAGCCATAATTGGAACTTAATCTTAATGAATTCAGAGTTTCTTGGTTAACATAGACATATAGTTAATTAGGTTACTTTAAGTGTTTGCATATGACCATCGACAGAGGCTTTTGCATATCTTTGTGTTCCAGGTTAATAAGCTGATATATCACACAAACATAAGACAATCACTTCATCTTTAGAAGAATATTGGAAGGATTTACAATCTTAGATAGTTTTATAATATTAATTACTTTTAGAATTTACTTTTGTATTGTTTTAATTACTTGTCGTTAGTTAAAATCACCATCCAAACAACAATCAATTTTTAGATACTTGTAGAAATTTAACTTCAATAAATTAATAGCATAGGCATTAAGTCCTCGTGGGATTGATACATTTTATACTACTTGAGCGATAAGTGCACTTGCGTTACGTGTATGATTTCACCGATCAAGTTTTTAGTGCCGTTGAAGGAGACTTATTTATCTTTTACTATTAATTTTGAGGTTAGATACCTTAATTGTGTCTAATTTATTTTTACTTATTATTTTTGTTTTCTTGTGTTTCAGGTTCTCAGACACTACATGAGAAGAATCATTGAAATCTGTCCGCTTGACCCAGAAATTGAAAGAACTATCAGACAATTGAAAAGGGAAAGACGAGAAGATCAAAAAGCACTAATCAACATGAACGATCAAGAACCTGAACCTTTGGAAGTAGCACCACCAATTCCCGTTTGAGACAGAACAATTTTGGTGGTTGACGGCTTCATATCATGTATTGTACTTCCTCTCTTACCTTCTAAATGCTTGTGACATCAAAACATGCATTCAAATGATACAGCAATCAGTTCAGTTTGGGGGAAGTGCAAGTGAAGATCCTAATCCCCACATCAGCAACTTCCTGGAAGTTTGTGGCACATTTAATTACAACAGAGCAGAGAAGAAGCAATGCGTCTGTGTGTGCATTGCTTCTTGGCTCCATTCACTACCAGCAGGTTCTATAACCACTTGGAACAATCTTGCCACCAAATTCCTTGCAAAATACTTTCCCCAGCCAGAACAGCAGAGTTGAGAAATGACATCACATCTTTGTGCAATATGACCTGAATCCCTATGTGAAGCATGAGAAAGATACAAGGAATTGCTCTGAAAATGTCCTCACCATAAGATTGCAAAGTGGCTTCAAGTCCAAACCTTCTACAATGGGCTTTCTTGATTGATGAAAACTACAATTGATGCTGCTGCTGGAGGAGCATTAATGGCAAAATGAGAATATCAAGCTTGAGACTTAATTGAAGAAATAGCTAACAATAATTCCTTGTGGCCAACAGAGAGAAGCATGATCCATCGAATAACAGGAATCCATGAAGTAGGAACCAACACAGCTGTGAATGCCAAGCTGGATCAGATATGCAAATGCCTGGAAACTCTTAGCATGCAAGTTAATGTTGGATCCACAAGTTCCCCATATGGAGGAGCACTAGAGGCAGAATCTTACAACCAACATGATGGGAATGTGAACTATGTCAGCAAATTCAACAGACAGGGAAACAATCCATATTCCAATACCTACAACCCAGATGAAGGAATCGTCCCAATTTCGCATGGAGCAACACTTCTAGGAAAATGAACAATCCACTACCCGGATTCCAACAGCAGAGTAAAGGCCATGAGTATGAAAAAGAACCAGGAATAGCAGAAGTGATTTCCCAAATGAAAAGGCAAGAAGCCAAATACGACGTTTTAGCACATGTAGTTCAAAATAAAGCATCTTCTATAAAGGCACTGGAAAATCAATTGGGACAACTGGCCAATGCTCAGAGCTACAGATCCAAGGTACCATTCCTAGCAAAACAGAACCAAATCCAAGGAATAGAGGGAAGGAGCAATGCCAAGCCATCACTTTGAAAAGCGGCACTGAAATCAACAAATATGTTGGAGTCAAGGCATCTACTGAGGAAGTTCCAAAACAAAGTAGCGAAACAGATCCACAGATTGAGGTAAAAGTGGCAAAAGATAATGATCAAGAATGATTTACTCAACCTCCATATTTTCCATAATGTCTCCAAAAACACAAACTGGACAAGGAATTTTCTCGATTCCTGGAACTTTTCAAAAAACTGCATATCAACATTCCATTTGCAGAAGTGTTGGAGCAGATGCCCAGTTATGTTAAATTCATGTAAGATATCTTGTCATGAAATCAAAGATTGGGAGATTACGAGACTATAGCACTGACAGAAGAATACAGCGCCATCATTCAGAGGAAGCTTCCCCTAAAGTTGAAGGATCATGGCAGTTTCACCATCATTTGCACTGTAGGAGAACATTACTTCGGTAAGGCTTTGTGTGATTTAAGTGCTAGTATTAACTTGATGCCTTTGTCTATTTACAGGAAATTACAGCTTGAAGAAGCAAAGCCCAACTCAGTCACTCTACAACTTGCTGATAGATCACTCACATTTTCGAGAGGTGTAGTGGAAAATGTGCTTGTCAAAGTCGAGAAATGCATTTTCCCAGTAGATTTCATTGTCCTTGACATGGAGGAAGACAAAGACGTACCCATCATCCTCGGGAGACCATTCTTGGCTACAGATCGAACCATCATTGATGTACAAAAAGAAGAACTAACCATGAGGGTGCATGACCAAGAAGTAACATTCAATGTTTTCAAAGCCATGAAATTTCCAAATGACGAAATGGAGGAGGAATGTTTCAGACTTGATGTAATAGATAGTATCATCTAGAACACAGATGCAATGCAACTTTCCACTGATAATCTTGAAGCACGCATCACCAACATAACTGACAGAGAATTAGATGATGATATTCTAGAATGCATCAACTATCTTGATGGAGCCTCTCACTTCAGATCGACACCACATGTGGAAAGATTGGAACTATCGAAAAATGAGCGAATCAAGCCCTCGATTGAAGAACCACCGCAGCTGGAACTAAAGCCACTTTCGATCCATCTCAGGTATTCATACTTGGAAAACTCTTCTGATTTACCTGTGATTATTTATTCATCGCTAACATGGGTGCAATAAGATAAGTTGTTGAGAATGTTATGTGAGCACAAAATAGCTATTGGCTGGACTGTAGCAGACATTCGAGGTATCAGTCCATCATTTTGCATGCACAAAATCCTAATGAACGACGAGTACAAAGCCACAATGGAGCATCAATGAAGGATAAATCCAATCACGAGGGAAGTAGTAAAGAAAGAAATCATCAAATGGTTGGATGCATGCATCACCTACCCTATCTCTGACAGCTCTTAGGTGAGTCCTAAGCAATGTGTACCCAATAAAGGATGAATGACTATAGTTTCAAATGAAAAGAACAAGCTGATTCCAACAAGGACAGTGACTGGATAGGGAGTGTGCATGAACTATAGGAAGCAGAACAAACCCACACGGAAGGATCATTTCCCGCTACCATTCATTGACCAGATGCTAGACAGATTGGCGGGGCATGATTTCTACTACTTTCTAGATGGATACTCGGGGTACAATCAGATTGTCATCGCCCAAAAAATATGAGAAAACCGCTTTCACATGCACGTATGGTACTTTTGCATTTCATAGGATTCTATTTGGACTCTGTAATGCTCCTGCCACATTTCAATATTGCATAATGGCCATCTTTTCATATATGATAGAACAAAACATGGAAGTATTCATGGATGACTTCTCAGTATTTGGAAACTCGTTCGACCACTGCTTGCAAAATCTGGAACAAGTGTTACAAAGATGTGAAGATACTAATCTGGTACTGAGTTGGGAGAAATGCCACTTCATAGTGTATAAAGGCATTGTTCTGGGACATCGGATCTCACAGAATGGGATCGAGGTAGACAAAGCAAAGATTAAGACTATAAAGAAACTACCTCCACCATCATCAGTCAAAGGGATTCAAAGTTTTCTTGGGCAAGCAAGATTTTACCGGACATTCATCAAAGACTTCTCCAAGATTGCTAAACCATTATGCAATCTGCTGGAGAAAGACGTGTTGTTCCACTTCACCAAAGAATGCCACCATGTTTTCGAGATCTTGAAATAGAAGCTGGTCTCTGCCCCTATCATAGTAGCACTAGATTGGACGCTCTCATTTAAAGTGATGTGTGATGCAAGTGATTTTACAGTAGGTGCAGTTTTGGGACAACAAAAAGCAAAAGTTTTTCACACCATTTACTACGCCAGTAAAACTTTGAATGAAGCACAACTCAACTACACAACAACTGTAAAAGAGTTGCTCGCAGTTGTGTTTGCTTTTGATAAATTACTCTCATATTTACTGGGTCCTAAGATGGTGGTATACACAAATCATTCAGCAATCAAATACCTGATCACGAAGAAAAATGCCAAGCCTAGATTGATCCGTTGGGTGATTCTATTGTAAGAATTTGACGTGGAGATCCGAGATAGGAATGAGACAGAAAATTAAGTTGCAAATCACTTGTCGAGAATTGAAAATGGAGGTATAACTAGCAATGAACTGACAATTAATGAAACTTTTCCAGATGACCAATTATTTTCCATCAAGCAGCAGGAAAGTCCCATGGTATGATGACTATGTAAACTACATAGTATCAGGGAAATGGCCATTGGAATGGACACATCAATAAAGAAATAATTTCTTCAAATAAGTCAAATATTATGTCTGGGATGAGCCGTACCTATTCAAATGTTGTGCTGATCAGTTATTAAGGCGTTGTGTACCACATGGGGAGGTCAATAGTGTCTTACAGCATTATCATTCATCACTCATATGGTGAACACTTCAGCGGAGATAAAACCACAGCCAAAGTACTGCAATCAGGTTTGTTCTGGCCCACCTTGTTTAAAGATGCTCACTTATTCGTTCTTCAATGTGACAGGTGCCAGAGAACGGGAAATATTTCGAGGAGAAATAAAGGATCTCTTCAAAGCATTCTCGAAGTGGAGATATTTGATGTATATGGGATTGACTTTATGGGACCTCTTGTCTCATCATATGGAAAGTTGTACATTCTGGTTGCAGTAGACTACGTCTCCAAATGGGTTGAAGCAACAACATTGCCATCGAATGATTCCAAAGTGGTTTTAAAATTCCTCAAAAAGAATATTTTCACTCACTTCGGAACACATCGAGCGATCATCAGTGATGGTGGCACACACTTCTACAACAGATACTTCGATGCACTCCTAGCCAAATACAGAGTTACTCACAAAGTTGCCACTGCTTACCATCCAATAGAGAAACCAAAAGAATCCTGGAAAGAACTGTTTTTTCAACGAGGAATGACTGGTCTAGAAAACTGGATGATGCATTATGGGCCTACTGGACAGCTTTCAATACACCCATTGGAATGTTCCCATACCGACTGGTGTTTGGAAAGACAAGCCATTTGACTGTGGAGCTTGAACATAAAGGGTATTGGGCACTGACAAAGCTGAATTTTGATATGCAAGCAGCGAGGGAGAAACAGCTCTTACAATTGAATGAATTAGAGGAATTCCACATCCATGCTTATGAGAATGCCAAACTGTACAAAGAAAAGACCAAGAAGTGGTATGATCAGAAAATAGTGCGCAGACAACTACAACCAGGGCAACAATTATTGTTATACAATTCAAGTTTGAAACTTTTCCCTGGCAAGCTAAAATCACGGTGGTTAGGTCCATTTGTGATCACCCAAGTGTTACCCTACGGAGCCGTTGAGCTATATGACCCGAACTATAATGATACATTCAAAGTCAACAGCCAACGTGTCAAGCGCTACTAGGAAGAATCCATCAAGCGACAAAAAGAGAGTCTCAAACTTGCTGATCCAGCCTATCATTTAGGCAGTCATGTCAAGCTGATGACGTTAAACTTAGCGCTAGCAGGGAGGCAACCCATGCAATTTGTGTATATATTGAGATTTTGCGTGTTTTATTTTTGTGTATTTATTTTTTGTAGAAAAAGTCACAGACAAGATGGAAGATGTTCTCGAAAAACTTCACAAGCATTTTCTTTCTCTCCCTCAAAACTCTCTGATGAAAGTCTACAAAGCACGCATTGAAAGAATGAGACTTCTGATGATCAAGGGATTCCTAGTGATATTCGTTGGATAATTGAAGCACAAGTTCGCTTGGCAGGTGAGTCATATGACTATTTCTTTTCATTTCTGCCTGGTTTAGGAAAAAACACCAATGCAAAGAAAAGAATAGCTAAATGATTAGGTGTTTGTTATAAATGTGCACGCTGTACATGCAATACTCGATGTCGTTCTTTAGGAATGGTGTCTGATAATCACGAAGATAAAATAAAATTCATTAGGGATGACATGAGTAAGGAGTCTTTAGATGATATATCATTGACTCTTGAGACGCAACCCAGTGGATATGTCTATCACGCAATTCACAATTTACATACACAGTTTCGAAGAGAAAGATAACAATTGAGTCTCGGGAATCTGACTTTAAAATACCCTTGTGGGACACAGGAATTGGGCGACGCATGCTGTCCCGGGCTCGCGGCCCGGTTGGGACTACGGAGTAGCCCGTGGGGGACTAAACCGGAGAATAATGGAGTCGCCACCCGGTGTGAACCGGGATAAAGATTTAAGGCCGCACTCACCCCTCGCAAGGGAAGACCTCAAACCGTTGGGTTCGGAATGGTCCCTTACTTATGCCACTTGTAATAAAATGATTTGTGCAATAATCTTACCAAGCCTAAGCAACATATTTCCAAGGATAATTTACTCATAAGTTTGCATGCATAGGTACAAAGCTCATATCTAAGTTTACATATAACACATTTTTCATGTTTGCATACAACCTATTTGTATATAATCTATGTCCGAATTCATGCATAAAGATATATTAACATACGGAAGACATACAATCTCACATTGGTAGGCACAGAAGCGCAAACACATAGCATTCATACAAGCATGCATATTAGGGAAAGACACTTAAGCGCATAATAAAAATAGATAACTAAAGAGGTAATACAAATACATAAGGTAAAAAGAGATAACTATATGCTAAGATACACATGTCGCGATGTGATGAAGGAGGACCTGTTTACCGTGGGCATTCGTGCGGCGTTCGTATACTCGTTCGAATGGTAAACAGAAGGTTCGCATTCGTATAGCGTTTGATAACTCATTCGAACGGGACCAGACAGAAAACATGCGTTCGTGTGGCATTCTGAAACGCGTTCGAACGGGGTCACAACAACGACCTCTAAAATGTAGTAAAAAACATGACACATACATGAACGGATGAATATATGACATCTAATAAATAATAGCGGGCTAAAAGCGCGGCAAAGCATCGTCGTAAAGGATTTTAACCTCTCAAAATAGAGGACCTTTAATCGCACTTACTAAGCTCATGCGCAATCAACACAACACATATATAAAAAGTAAAGACAATGATATCGGGCTTTGTATACCCGATTGAACACATCTTACATTCAACCGAATATACATCAATCGGCGTGGCGAAGCATCGTGGTAAAGGGTTTTAACCCCTTAAAAGAGGGGATCTTTAATCCAACTTACTAAGCCCATGCGCTCGATCACATCATGCATATAAAAATAAAGACAATAATATTGACTTCGTATATCCGATTGAACACATCCTACATTCAACCGAATATACATCAATCTGCGCAGCAAAGCATCATGGTAAATGATTTTAACCCCTCAGAATAGGGGACCTTTAATCCAACTTACTAAGCCCATGCGCTCAATCACGTCATTACATAAACAAATAACATGCGGAAATCAAGTAATGAATTACAAACAAATCAAAACAACATAAAACAAAATATGCGTCGTTTACTCAAGTGGTACGTGGAGTTGTATCCCGAGTACAGATCATACTACCGCCTATTCGGAATCAGCTATGAAATTTATGTCCGGGTTTCCATCCTATATACCACGAGAGGCGACACACTTTTCATTTTATTCAAGGGCTACAACATACATCATTCCATAATAATCATGCAAACGAAACTCTATAAATAATAAAAATACAACTGAAAACGGATGTGAAAATTACCCTCAGGTCTAACCTTTTTTGTCGACTTTCGGACTCGCGTTTCACGGAGATCGGAAGGGTTAAAGCTCATCAATTTTTCTGGTTCACTGGTTTGCGTTTTACCTCACTGTTTCGCTGCTCAAGCTACTATTTTGACTTCATTTTGCTGCTGTTTTGCTGCCGTATTGCTGCCGTATTTTGGTCACTGTGTTTGGTAATTTAGGCTTCTGTTTTGGGTGTTTTGGAGGGCTGTTCGGGGGACTATTTTGGGTAGTTTCAGGGTGCAATTTTGGGCTTATTCGGGGACTGTTTAAGGCTTATTTGGGCGGCAGTTTTAGGGCACTAGTTACATGCTATTGTATGGCATTCGGTCAGGGGTGAGAGAGGGCTGTGTTGTCAATTGGTAGGGTGAGAGAGGGCTGTGTGCGTCTTTTGGTGTAGGTACCGTATGTGCAGCTGTAAAAAGGACATGTATATGTATGTGTTGGTTAAAGGGCATAAGGCTCATGCGTTTGTTGCTCTCGTGAGAGGCTTATATGTTGACGTGTGGGGAGTTGCATGGCTTCATGTGGCTATTTTGCCTTCATCTTGATTTGTTTAGTGGTTTATTGTTTATGTGCTTTTTTGATGGCTGCTGAGTGGGGCAGTGGAATTGAAGGTTTGAGTGAGGGTTAGGCGTGAGTGCTTTTTGTTGATGGTGAAGGGGCAGTGGCTTACGTGGGTGAGTAGCTTTTGGCGTCTTTGTTTGTGCTTTGGGCGTGACTTCACTAGGTTTATTTTCTTTGTGGTTCAAGGGTGAATATGCGTGAATTTGAGAGGTCAATGGAGATGAAGATAGGCGAGCTAGGGTTTATTGTTCTTGATTGTTTTGGCCGTGAGTGAGAGATTGGAGAGGGGAATGGCTTTGGTTTTGGCTTGCTTATATAGACAAGGGCTAGGGCTTCCCCTTGTCTCACAAGGAATAGATTGGTTTTGGTGTCAAACAAGGAAAGGATTTGATTGATTGGGGGGACAAATTTTGGTGAATTAGGAAGGTTGAATATTTGATTTATCTTATTTAGGCATGATATTGGTTAAGTAAGGTATATAATATTTGTGATTTATCTTAATTAGGTATGATTTAATTTAATGTTTTCTTTAATTTAGTATATAATATTTTGGATTAGGAAGTTACAATATTTTAATTTGGTATAATGACTTAATTAATATTTTATTTAGTTAATATTTAATTTAATTAATATTTAATTCAATTGGGTTGTATTTTGAGGGCCTTGGGCGTGTGGGCCAAGTGTGATGGGCTAGGTGTTGTGTTGGTTTGGTGAGTGGGTTTGGGCCAAGGTTAAATGGTTCTGGGTTTTTTAGGCCAAAGGTGCTTTAAAACGGAGGTCCAACGAGGGAGCTTGGAGCTATACATGCGGATAAAATTTAACGAAATACCAATTCCCTTCCGACAACCATTTCCCGCAACTTCCTCGACTAAAAAGGTAGTGCCTCCAAATGAGACTCATCATAGGGACTCACATGCAAAAATGCAATGCCTACAGTCGCCCCCACTTTGATGGGACTTGTGCAGTGTGTGACTTTGAACAATCCTATCAAAGTTATGCAATGCATTTCTACTTACCTGGCTCGCCAGCTGTTGCTTAACTTACTTGTTATCCTGAGATGCTTTGACCTTTGGGCTTTATTCCCGAACTGTGTTGAGAGAGAGCTTTATTCTCCTGGGCTTTATTCCCGAGCTGTTTTGCAAGTGGGCTTTATTCCTCTAGGCTTTGTTCCCGAACTGTGTAGAGATATGGCTTTATTCCCCTGGGCCTTGTTCCCGAACTGCTTTGAAAGTGGGCTTTATTCCCTTGGGCCTTGTTCCCGAACTATTAAGATAGAGCTTTATTCCCCTGGGCTGTATTCCTGAACTGTGTTAAGATAGGGCTTTATTCCCCTGGGCCTTGTTCCCGAACTGCTTTGAAAGTGGGCTTTATTCCCTTGGGCCTTGTTCTCGAGCTGTATTGAAGGTGGGCTTTATTCCTCTAGGCTTTTTTCCAAACTGTGTTGAGAGATGGCTTTATTCCCCTGGGCTGTATTCCCGAACCGTGCTGAGAGAGAGCTTTATTCTCCTGGGCTGTATTCCCGAACTGTGCTGAGAGAGAGCTTTATTCTCCTAGGCTGTATTCCCGAACTGCGCTGAGAGAGAGCTTTATTCTCTGGGCTGTATTCCAGACATGCGCTGAGAGATGGCTTTATTCCTCTGGGCTGTATTCCCAAACTGTACTGAGAGAGAGCTTTATTCCTCTGGGCTGTATTCTCGAACTGTGTTGAGAGATGGCTTTATTCCTCTGGGCTGTATTCCCGAACTGTACTGAGAGAGAGCTTTATTCTCATGTGCTGTATTCCCGAACTGTGTCAAGATAGGGCTTTATTCCCCTAGGTTTTGTTCCCAAACTATGTTAGGTAGGGCTTTATTCCCCTGGGCCTTGTTCCCGAACTGTGTTGAATGTGAGCTTTATTCTCGAACTATACTGAGAGAGAGATTTATTTTCCTGGGCTGTATTCCCGAACTGTGTCAAGATATGGCTTTATTCCCCTAGGCTTTGTTCCCGAACTATGTTAAGGTAGGGCTTTATTCCCCTGATCTGAGCTGACTGTGGGCTTTGTTTCTGAATTGTACTGAATGTGGGCTTTATTCCCGAATTGAGCTGACTGTGGGCTTTGTTCCTGAAACTGATGTTGATGCTAATATGGGCCTCGCCCCCAGAGTGCCATACTCAAAACTCAAACTCAAATGGGCCTCAACCCTGGGATTATTACCCGAATTCGATACTGTGTTTTTCACCGTTTCTGATTAGCTTGTTCTTTACCGCTTTCTCTTTTCTTCTTCAAAACCTGCGAATACAAAACAAACACAAAACGAATGCCCAAATATGTTACGTGTATGTATGCATGCATGAGTGTGCTCCATTTTGGAGCGCCATTTTCGGCCTCTGTTATGGTTAGCGGTCCATTTCTGAACTGTGTTGTCCGAGAATATGGCTCATTTTTTAGCCGTTACTTGATGAGGTGGTCTTTACCGCTACAGTCCTGTGAATACAAAACAAAAATTATATGTATATGATATGTATGCATGTATGTATGGATGCATGATGCTGATGTGGGCTTCGCCCCCTAAACCGACACGGATGTGGGCCTCGCCCCCAAACTAACATCGATATGGGCCTCGCCCCCAAACTGCTATTGATATGGGTCTCGCCCCCAAACTGATACTGATATGGGCCTCGCCCCTAAACTGATGCGGATGTGGGCCTCGACCCTCGGGACTCATCCCCAAATTGATACTGATGTGGGCCTCGGCCCTGGGAATCATCCCCAAACTGTTACTAATGTAGGCCTCGGCCCTGGGACTCATCCCCAAACTGATGCTGATGTGGGCCTCGGCCCTGGGACTCATTTCCAAACTGATGCTGATGTAGGCTCGCCCCCAACTGATACTGACATGGGCCTCACCCCCAGACTGATACTGATATTGGCCTTGCCCCAAACTGATACTGATATGGGCCTCGCGCCCAGCTGATACTGATGTGGGCCTCGCCCCCAACTGATACTGATATGGGCCTCGCCCCCAGAGTGATACTGATATGGGCCTCGCCCCACACTGATACTGATATGGGCCTCGCCCTCAGCTGATACTGATGTGGGCCACGACCCTCGGGACTCATCCCCAAACTGATACGGATGTGGGCCTCGGCCCTGGGACTCATCCCCAAACTGATACTGATGTAGGCCTCGGCCCTGGGACTCATCCCCAAACTGATGCTGATGTGGGCCTCGGCCTTGGGACTCATTCCCAAACAGATACTGACGCGGGCCTCGCCCCAAACTGATACTGATATGGGCTTCGCCTCCAGACTGATACTGATATAGGCCTCGCCCCAAACTGATACTGATATGGGCCTCGCCCCTATGATTCATTCCTGAAAACTGCTGACATTATATTATTGCTGCTTCTGGTTAGCTTGCCTTTGACGCTTTCTCTTTTTCTCTTTTGAAACCTGTTATTACAAAACAGAACAAAGACAACAGAATGCAAATATGTTACGTGTATGCATGCATGCATGAATGAATTTTCTATTCCGTTGGGTTAGGTCTTCTGCCAGTACTCTTGGTGGTTGCTCTATCTTTTGACAAGTCTGCCCTCTTCCCTAACCAACATGTATCTATGATGGCTTTCAAGACAAAAGGGTTAGCATGATGCATGTATGCATGAGATGGATGAGATGCATGCGATACAAGGAATATATCAACTCATTAAAATTTTCACACAAATCGGCCCATCAACATTTAGAAGCTTTTGGGCTAACTGTCATAGGAGTGAACTTGTCCAGTTTAAATGGCCCAACAAGTTCACATCTCATGGAAAGAAGTCCAACCGTATCCAAATGATAATGTTCCTAAACACAAACATATAATGGCCCATTGGCGTTTTAGAAGCTTTTGGCCCAATCATCATAAGATACGTTCTTGTCCTAGTTTAAATGGCCCAACAAGCCCATACTTCATGACAAAAGGTCCGAATGGATCCAAACGACAATGTTACCAAACACAAGCATACAAAGATAATTTCTATAGAGTGGCCCATCAACATTTAAATGGCCCAACAAGTTCGCATTTCTGACAAGAAGTCCAATTGCATCCAAATGAGGATGGTCCACAAGCACAAGGAAATAGTTGCTATAGGCCATACAATTTCGGTCTATGTGTGGGTTTGCAGAAGTGTAGACAAAGACTCTCGCTGGTGAAGGATTACCCACAACTAGGTCTCCCCACTCAAAGGTTCGAGCGACCAAGTGAGCGCACCTTTTTTATACCTTAAAGTACGTGCCAACGAGTTATGGTGTGTGACTGAATGTTAGATGGATTTCCCGTTGTAGATTCCCCAGAGGGAGGGTGGAGCGAGGCTCTCTTAAGTACCCTAGCCTCTTAGGCTCTTATCGCTTGGTGACAGGAATAAACAACGAGTCCTCCAAATTAATCTGTCACAAAAGGCTACAAGTAGATGATTATCTAGGTGCCATCACAGCTTTTCCTTCTAGAAAGGTAGTGAGTGAAGGAAGACACCAAACCATTACCCAGCCTAAAAAATATGCATGTATAGCGGTGGCAATCTTGGACTGATGGGTTACGTTTCAAAGGCCGTATAGGAAGGAGGTAGTCAAGTTTTGGGAATCATTCCAAAACCTTTTGCGGACGCAAATCTTATCGGACAATCAAACGGAGAGGAATGCATTTTGTCAGGTATGTCCAAACGACTTGTTGAAATGATTAATCGTGCTGATGCTTTTATTGCTTTGCGAGGTGGCTTGGGCACGATGGAGGAAATTCTTACAGTGATATCTCGGGCGAACTTGAACATACACTAGAAACCAATTGGACTGTTTAATGTTGATGGATTTTTTGACATTCTTTTTGTGTTTCTTGAAGATGCCAGAAGAAATGGGTTCCTTTCAAAACCCGTAAAAGATATTATCTTCACTACCAGAACAACTAATAATTTAATTGACCAACTCTTGACATTTGAACCAAATATTTACCATATACTTTCCAAGTTAAACTGGTCTGATGATCGTGGTAAGAAGCGTCCGATAAATCTGGATCTTAATCTTTAGTTTTCTTTGTATATGTAGATACAATTGACAATTCCACGCTAACCATGTACTATCTTCTAAACTTTTCTTCTTCTTTTTAAAATATTGGGGACAATATCTCAATTAGGTTTGGGGGAGGGGATAGTTGACAAGTATCTTGTTTTTTTATTTTTTTTCTATGTGTTGTTTTTGCTTTGTTATATATATAAAAACAAAAAAAAAATGCTATATATAAAAAAAAAAAAAAAAAAAATTGTTTTGATTTTTATGTTTTTAACTTTACAAACTAAGTGGAATTGTGTTTTGAGATAGCTGAGTAAGGAGTTTCCACTTCTGAGACGTATCTAATTTGATTCGTAACAAGTTAATTTTAATTCCTTTTGAATTATTTAAAGTCATTAATTATCCATAATATTGATTAAATTTGATCTTCATATACTAATTTGACAGGTATTATCAACATACATGGTAACATACGGACATGGGTCATAAGTGAAAATTTTGTAATATTATGTGCTCTGGTTTATTGGAAATAGCACCTAAAAGCGATGGAATAAAAAAAATAATGAAATAATAATAAAAAATATTGTATATAAATAATTAATCTTGCTCTTACTTAGTAACCAGACATCTTGCCTCAGTAAGCTGTGATTGTTCGCGTAAAATGGTAGAACTTGAGTTAATAATTAAGTTTCTACTTAGTAACCAGACGTCTTGCCTCAGTAAGCAGTGATTGTTCGCGTCAAACGATAGAACTTTTAACATATGAGATCAGGGCAATTAAGTCCATAGGGGGTGTCTTAACACCTAGTGCCCTAAATTCAACTGGAGGAGTCACTGGCCCAAAGCTCGTAACAAGGATTGAAGATGCTGTGAAAAAAAAAGAGAAAAAAGTTTCATTGCCAAAAAGGTGTGAATTCGAATATAACTTTAGGACAAAAATATTACTCTAATTTTCAATTACACTTATGAATATTATGGGCATAATGAGTTGATTAATACCTTGTTGGTTGTGTATATGGAGAATGGTAAAAAAATATATAAGAATTTACTTATTTAGTAATTTAGAAAGAAAGAAAACAACTATTAACTTCGATAATAATTATAACTGAAATTATAACTTTTGAGAAAACTTTATGCGAGAAAGAATCTAGCATTGAAACTTCACCAAACACGTTAAAAAAACATGAACTTTTCTTACAATTGAGTGATTGATATCGATAACTAACCTAGAACATGAAATTATTTATAAGTCTATTTTGATGGTTGAGTAGAAACTCCCAATTTAGTTCAATTACCTATTTTCTTATAATAATTAATTTAAGTCAAACTCATTACAATCATGTTCTAATTATGTCTACGTGTGCCCTGCAAGTGTATTCATATCCTGCAAGGAAATCGATTCCAACGAATATTATCACGTGTTATTAATCCCAATACTAAATCAAAAGACTCTTTTCCAAATCCGTTAGGGTTTATCATGTCTATCTTATTGTTGACCAAATAATAAAATACATTACGTATAGAGAATGATAAATAATCCAATAATAACAATACTCAAAAGAAATAATAGATGCATTAAAATTAATTATATGTGCATATGTTCCATTACAATCCCTAGATTAATGAAGTAGTTACAAATCATATTCAATGTGACAAGATAAGAACACATAATAACTGTAAAGGGGAAGAAAAACTCATTGTGAGAATCTCTACTTCAATCTTCAATTTACTGAATTGGATATGTTGCTCTCTGCCTTACTCTGGGTTGTTTTACTTACTTTTTACCCTCAAAAGTCGAATACCTTATGTTATGGTTGGACTTAGCTTTAAATATGGCTTGTTGGGGACTTTTCCTTGTATAAAAGAAATTTCTAATTTTTTTTGACAAAATGGACTCGTTGGCCCGCTAATGAGGCACTCATTATCACGCTATTGAGAGTCATTAGCTTCTTATGTTGAGGAAATTTTTAATTTTTCACAAAATAGGCCCATTGGCACGCCAATAAGGAGCACATTATCATGCCAACTAAAGTTAGTAGCTTCTTCGATGTTATGTTTCCCATTGGCGCACCAATGGGTTATGGTTGGTACCCTAATGGCATTAAATTTTCTTTTAGTATCGGGTCACTATTGGCACGTTGATGATGCTCTAGTTGTTGAGCCATTATGAGCGGAAAATATATCAATATTTACCACCATTTTACTTAATATTTTGTATAGTTTCTTGAGTTTTATGAATGTTTTGATGTGTTCTTGTTTATTTTACAGATAAAATAAAATCGGGACTAAATGAAATCAATCAGGATGAAATTTGGAACAAAGTAGGGCAAAAACTGGACTTGACATTTTGATTTTGGAGGTTGGAAACTTGAAATGGCATTCTAACGAAGTACAATTTCGGAAATTTTAGCTTTGTGAAATTTTCGTATTTTGGCCATAACTTTTTACTCCGATATCGGATTGAGGTAATTAAAGTTCCAGATGAAACAAGACTCAATGATCTACAACTTTGATGTTCATAAGAATTTCGAATCCTTAAAATTTCAAGACCGAAATTGACGAAAAATCCAAAGTGTGTTATGTGTAATCATTAAAGTCATTATAAAAAATTAAAAAAAATGACAATTTATAATTGTCAAACTTCTTGCATTTTTGGTGGAGGATTTGGTGCCATGTTTGGTGGAGAAATTGGTGGAAGCCTTTATATTTGCCTATAAATAGCATGCCAAATTTGATGTAAAACTCATACTTTCTTCTCGGGAATTTCCTTAGAATACTAAGATGATAGTATCTTGTTTGTTTAATTTTAATTTTCTTATATTTAATTTTTATTTTAGTAATAAAACTTTATTTGTTTTAGTTAAAGCATGAGTAGGTAACTTCTTTATGCTAGGGTGAAAGGTAAAACCTTTATTATTATAATTTAGATTAATCTCTCTTCTTTTATAATATATAAAATATCTTAAAAGATGACTTAATTTGATACCGCCTTTATGATCGGTTGGACATAATTAAATTAATTCTAACCTGATTTAATTTCACACCGCCTCTATGGTCGGTTGGAATTAATTAAAATATGACTTAATCAGGATACCGCCTATTTGGTCGGTTGGTAATATAATGCAAATTTATATATTATAATAAAAGAGATTTCTAGATTTTAAATAATAAAAGTTGATCCCCAAACCCCAGCATTTTATTTTATTGTTGTAATTTTTACTTTTTAGTTTTCAACTTGTTGCATGATGTTTTATTTATTTATGTCTTTAGTAGTTCTAGGTATGTGTTGTAACTAAATACAATAACTAGGGTTAGTGATGAATTCTAATATCAATGGTTTTATAAGTTGATTTGTCTTGTGTCTTGTGTAATGTTTTGGTTTATTTATTGAGTCTTAAACTTAATGATTCTTGTTAATTGGCCACTAATAAGATTGATTTAGTAAACTTAAAATGAACTTGACGAAGGGATTTTAGGTTTCAACTTTAGACTCAATAGCTCACGATCTCACACTCACCTTAGAGATTTCCTTCCAAGATAGACATATACTTGTCGGGCGTGGGTAGCCATAATTGGAACTTAAACTTAATGAGTTCAGAGTTTCTTGGTTAACATAGACATATAGTTGATTGGGTTACTTTGAGTGTTTGCATATGACCATCGATAGAGGCTTTTGCATATCTTTATGGTCCAGGATAATAAACTGACATATTACACAAACATAAGATAATTACTTCATCTTTAGAAGAATAATGGAAGGATTCACAACCTTAGATATTTTTATAATATTGATTACTTTAGAATTTAATTTTGTATTGTTTTAATTACTTGTCATTAGTTAAAATCACTATCCAAATAACAATCAATTTTTAGATACTTGTAGAAATTGAACTTCAATAAATTAATAGCACAGGTATTAAGTCCTCGTGGGATCGATACATTTTATACTACTTGAGCGATACATGCGCTTATATTACGTGTGTGATTTCACAGATCAGCCAATAGGGTATTTTCTAATATTTTTCTCCTAACATCTTCGGTTTGTCCTTATTTCATTCTCAACTTTGGTAATGGAGCCCAAACTTACAAAATGTCAACAAATATATCAAAATGCTCACAAATCTCAATTCAGCTCACAAAATATTTCGTCCAATGGTGGTATATATTCACCACTTATCACACCTATAAACCTAATATTTTGTTAGTCCTTAAGAAAAAATTAAGATTAAAATACAAAAAGTGAAATAATAAAACTAGCAAAATTTTTAGGGATCACTATTGTATTTAGTATATCCAACAAGTCTTTAAAACCCTAAGCGACCCTAGTAGATGAATTATAGTTTCTTGAGGGCTTACAAAGACGATACCTACAAACGTCAACAAACAAATCACACAATCATACAGAATAAACAAAAATTGAAATGACAGAGTCCTGGGAAGTTTCAATAGATGTGTCCATAAAGAATGTATGGTACAAAGTTAAAGAAACTTTTGATTGCTTAGAATAAACCACAAGATGTGTGTGAAGATCATGTGACAGTTCATCCCCTAATCAAATTAACTTAGTGATTTCGTCTCAAAAGCCGAAATCTAATAGGTCAAACTAATTTGTATATCTTAATATCTCAAAGTCTAACTATTGGCACAATGCATAATGTCTTAAGTAAAAAGGTTTCTTACTATCCTTTAAAGTAGTTGTTGACAGCTGATTTTTGTTGCAAATCGGGAAAAATCACTCCTCGAACAATCCTCATTCAACTGTGAATTTGTTTGGTTAGGGGACCAAAGGCAAACTTAGTAAAAAAAGAGAAAACACACAGACAAAACATAAGGCTTAACGTGGTTCGGTAGAATGGATGTTGTTGGACAATTATGACCCATAGCGTCACTATTTGTACAGATCACGGTGTTGTTGTATAAATTAACTATGTGACAAAGGAGATTGCACTATTATCATTTGTGATTAGATCACCAAGATATATAAATGATAGGAGGTCCATGTGATTTGTTCCTGGACTGAGAATGATATGAGACAGTATCAGTCCACAAAGGATAAATCATTAAATATCCCTAGTTAGAGTATTATCGAGATTGGAAATCGATAAATATGTAAAAGACTAGTATTACACTTGTGCACGTTGTGAGGGCACAACGGCATAGTTCTCATATATTTGGGTATAGGATACTCACGCAAGTGTAATAGGAGGTTGTGTTTTACCGATGGTACGGGAAACAGCTTCGCTCTGGATAGACCCTTGCGGAATCTCATTGGTAGTATGACTATGTGTCTATGGGAGTCTGCAATCAGGGTAGGTGTATTTGGTCTTAACCTGAGACTTGCACCGCTAATACTTGCGACAATCAATATGCTTTGGTTGCGGTCGTCCATGACTTTAACAGGTTCTATGTACACTAATGCTGGGTATATTGAGAATCGTAGTGTATTGGGTGTGATGTTAAGACGGAAGTATCACTCCAGTCATATGGAGATGATGGTCACATAGGATACGGAACTTGTTCTTATAAATGCTCGAGCGATCGGGATATTATGACTAGGTCATGTATATCCGATTATGACTGGAGAATTGGGAAGGCATGGCGCTTTGCTAGAAGCCAACCTTGTCTTGTAAATTGGTATAAACGTAGTACTTGGTACTTACGTGTTCGGATAGTCCGACGACCGTATTTACTGCCAACATATCTGGGGATCTCATGGGTCGCTTCCCGAAGATTCACCGATGACGTATGACTCGCACTTTAATTAATCTGGGATTAATTAGAAGAGAGAGAAAATTAATCTGGGATTAATTGCGGAGATATTTTATCTAGGATAAAATATCAATTAAAGAGAGATAACGATTAATTTGGAATTAATCGATAAAATAATATATTCGATATATTATGCGAAATTGGATTTCGACGCGGAATTGAAATTAGATTTTAATTCGGGCGAACGAGTTAATTTAGAATTAATTCGTTTGGGACGTGAATAGTGATTTTGCTAGGCTTAATCGTTTAATTGCGTCGCAACAGAAAATTTATTAATTTGGAATTAGCGAACCCGAGTCCGGGATTGTTTGCGAGCGCATTCGTATTTCGAATTCGAGTGCGGCACGCAAGTCAAATCAAGCGTCAAATCGCTTGTCACATCAAACGTCAAATCACATGTCACTTTGAGTGATGTGACAATTTGATTGATTGATTGAGTGATTGATGTGGAAGTTGAAAAGCATTAATTGCTTTTGCTTTTTGACTTTTTGGAAAATGGAAAAAGGTTTTGGTATTTGATTTTTGGAAAATCAAATATATAAAAAACATTTTTCTTTTTCTTTTCTCTCTCCACTTTCACGGTTTCAAGGAAACCCATTTTCCCTCTTCTTCTCTCTCGGCTTGGAGCCATTTTCTTCTTCCTTTTTCTGGTTCTGCCAAGCAACAAGGAGAAGAAATGTGATGATTTTGTTGCAAAATCTAAGTGCTAGAACACACTTGAATCTTCCTAAGGTGATAGGGAACCGATTTCGTGAACTTGGAAGCTTGAAGCTTGGAGCTTCAATAGAGGTCATCAATGGCCGAATCTTAGAGGAGCCAAAGAGACCAATACCGAGCAGTCCACTGCAAGGAGGAGCTACTTCCGTGACCTTTGAGGGAGTTTGAAGGCTTGTGTTCTTCGCGTCGCAAGATCCGTTCACTGTGAGTATGTTTCCGCCATTCTCCTTTGTTGTATTCAAGTTTTTCTTGCTTGTTTGATGATTCTTGGGACCTAATTAGAAACCAACAGATGCAACCTACATCCACTGGCACAAGGGAAAATGAAGATTTTATAATGTGGTCGGGCTATGACCGACCTACCTATCTCTAGAGCTCGGCTAACCGACCTCTTACAAACTCACTTTTACACTTAAGATTTTAGCTCTCTATTACAAGTTATACGGGAATGAAGTTGGCTAAATCCTTACAATGAATTCTCAATCTCTTTATATATTAGGCAAACTCTACTATTATATTAATATCATGACGTCAGCCACGTGACTTTACCATCAATGCGATGGCTCTCTTCCCCAACTGCTCTACCGAAAATAACTCTGCCACCTAACATCTCTTTAAACCAAGATAATATACCATCTGCCACACGTTGCCTCTAGCCTGTAATCTGTCATGCCAGACCTCTTTGAAAGGTGTAAGTCCACATGTAGGGCTTACGTCATTTGATCTTGATCATACCATTATTACCACTTCAGCTCGCCCTACCAGGTCGGGAGATAGAAGCAAAACTGTCATGGCTTACTGAGCTACCAAGTCGGGTTGGCCGTCATGGAACACCTCGGGTCAACCCTCACAGATGTTCACACTGTCGAATCTGATATTTTCTCATCAGGTTGGCCTTCATGGACCACCTCGGACTTGACCACCTCGGATCTGACCACCTCAGACCTGAAATGTAAACAAGTCTGATCTCTTTCCTAGGTCAGACGCCTCTGCTACCTGGGCCTGTGCCCCTCATCTAGGAAGTGAAAACCTTTATACCATTCCTTAAGATTTTGACATCTTTGGGATCGAAAATCACCATCAACATCTGTCCCCTAGTTCTCGGTATCAACGAGTAAGCGAGTTGGTGCCGGGAACTAAAAAACGATAGTGGTTCATAAAGCCGTAGACTGATTTGGCATCCTCGGGCCAATGCAATAATATGGTCACAAGGGAAAGATATGTCCTTGTGCCACTCAACACTAAGTCATGGGGGATAAACTCCGACCTCATGCCAATAAATAAACGAGACTTCAGTGGGACTCAACCCGACCGCGAGCCATGATAAATACTTAGCCACAAGGAAATGTTCCCTCCTTGTGCTATCAACGTATGGCCATGGGGGAGAAACTCCGACCTCATGCCAATAAATAAAGCAAGGCCTCAGTGGGACTCGACCCGACCCCGAGTCATGATAAATACTTGGCCACAAGGGAATGTTCCCTCTTTGTGCCATCAACATATGGCCATGAAGGAGAAACTCCGACCTCATGCCAATAAATAAAACAAGGCCCCGATGGGACTCAACCAACCCGAGCAATGATTAAAATTGGCCTCGGCGGAACGAATACAGCCATAAGTGTAACATCCCCAATTCGGGAGATGTTACCGGCAGAGGATAGACCGTACTAACCCCTTAAGCCTATGACTCTGATAACTGCTATTCAATTATTAATATTCTTTTCTCGAATTATATGTATATCGTACGTATGGGACCGTGGCCCAAACTTAACAACTTAATAAACAACTCAACTCCAATATTGTTTACATAAAGACACATGTTTTTACAATGACTACACATAACTCAATTACTAATACATGACTTTTATTTGACTCTGACTAACTCCAATTGGACTCTTACTCTTTGATTTGGACAGGTGGACTCCAAACCCTAGTGACTGCAACAGTATCTGTCCCCCGAGCTCATCCACCGAGAAACCTGTAAGACAAGGAAACTGGGAGTGGGGGAGGTTAGATCGCTGTACGATCTAAGTGAGTGGACGAAAAACTGAAAAACTAATATAAGAGCTTTCGGTTCCAAAATTAAAGTTCCAGAAATATCTTTATATGTAAACTCTTTTCTAAAAACTTTATCTGAAATCTCTTTTATAAACTTAATCTTTCTAAAAACTACTTTCTGAAAACTGTCTCTAAAATATGATCTCTGAAAACTGTTTCCTGAAAATATGATTTCTGAAAGCTCAATTTCTGGAAATCTGACGTCTGAATACTGGTATGTATCTGAAAACCTTGACGTATGAGGGCGTTACATATCGCCGTCCCCTCATACGTCTAAATGGAACCAACAGTGCAAATCCATGACTTTGGGGCGTTACGTATCGTCGTCCCCCAAAGCATGCCACTACGGTCCCTGAAACTACTGGTCTTGGGGCGTTACATATCGCCGTCCCCAAGCCAGTGAACTAGATCAGGTAATGCTGGTCTATGCTACTACCTGGCCCTGAAACTAGGGTCTAGGGGCGTTACGTATCGCCGTCCCCCTAGCCCTGAACTAGAATCTAGGGGCATTACGTATTCATGTCCCCCCAGTCCTCTACATGTGCACATGCTCTCTGTCTGTCAATTCCAAACTGTATCAAGTTACATATTGGGGTGGGTTTTTCCCCCATGCCTCAAAAACGTTAAAAAATCATACTTTGAAATCTCAAAACTGTATAAAATATTTTCTTTTCTAAATCTTCATCATCTGAATAACAATTATATTAAAATTTTGGCTAACGCCATATTTGCTCAAAAATATGTCTGATGTCAAAACTATTAAATAAAATCAGTTTGGGAAAAGAAGTCCACTCACTGTTTTGGAGTTTCGCTGGTCTTTCTTCACTTTGCTGGTGAAACCGGTGGTTCATGCGATGACCTATTATCGATAATTTTAATTAGAAAATGGACAAGGAATAAATAGGTCGGAATCGAGTAAATGCTATCACTCGGAAGCATATCGTACGTATATCATGATGAAATTAATACATACGGGTTAATATGGGACTTATAGGGTAGCCCTTAAGGTGTTCAAGTGATACTGGAATGACTTGAACTAATTTGGACCATTTGTTGGTCGCGCGTCGCGATGTAACTTGTCCAGAGAGGTGCCCAACTTTTTACCTTGCACGTCACGACGCACGAACCCTTCGCGTCACGATGCGACTTACACAGAGGCATTTCTGGGTTATTTCCAAGATCACGTCGCGATGCGGGGCATTCTACATCGCGACGCAAGGCCAATTTCAGGCCTAAAATTTCATTCATTCATCAACAATTTGTTTCAAACATTCCTCAAACAATCACGAAACAAAATCCTCATTAAACATTCTTAAACACCATCAACTCTCATCTTAAAATACTTCCTAACATCATTTGTCCTATAATTTCACCAATCCTTTAAGATTAAAAATATTGAACACTCAATCTTATATGCAATTCCTCTCCTATCAATAATCAATAACCAAACCCTAACATGCCACTACCATCAACAAATGCTCATTTAATCAAGATTTCACAATTTCCAAATTTTGGGTCATGATTCTTTACCTTATTTTGTTGGATCTTCTTCATCCTTCATGGTTTTTTATATCTTCCTTCTTCCTTTTCCATCTTGCTTGTTGAATGAACATCATCCATTGCCCTTCTTCTAGTGGGCGCATAAGATTCTCCATCTTTCCTAATATCTGACTCATACTTCTAAACTTATGTCATACTTGATAAGCTACTTCTTCAGAATT
This sequence comes from Zanthoxylum bungeanum, assembly GCA_019454045.1. Lineage (NCBI taxonomy): Eukaryota > Viridiplantae > Streptophyta > Magnoliopsida > Sapindales > Rutaceae > Zanthoxylum > Zanthoxylum bungeanum. The sequence continues at coordinate 84,893 of SKCR01023645.1, forward strand.
CATAGTTTCAATGAATATTCCTTAAGTTCCTTACTAAGAACTACTACTTCGTGTTTGTTTCATAAGATCTTTGCTAGATATCCAGGACTACCTTATTTTTGCACCTCTAGTTGTGCTCAACCTTCCTTATCTCCAAGAAAATCCCTTCCTCAACTCTTTAGTTATACTCAATCAAGTTCTCCTTAGGTATTATCTCTGACCCTCACTAGAGATACTGGTGACTTATGGTTAGGCTTCCTATACTCTCTTTTTGGAATCGATAAGTTTATAGGAGTGTTAATTGTTATTACTAACAATGCTGGTATTGGATATTCTTCTAGCTGTACTTGTTTAACTTGATCTTAACATTCCTTCTCATATCTTAGCTATTTAACTCTTTGTATTCTCATTACCAAGCTTAAATCGCTTGTGAGCTTCTTTCCACAAATTTCCAATATTTCTGCTTATCTATGGGCTAAGGGTTTTCTTACTTACTGATATTGTCTACTGACGCCACTTGTACCCAAAATGTTGCTTCTGGTTAGTTTCCTAGTGGTCCCTCTCAATTGGCTAAAGATTCAAGCTTAAGTGGGTGCACTTTGGTACTTAAACTGTATTCCATGTTATTCACATCGATGTTAGTGATTTGGTTCTGGTTAAAGTTTATATTTTTCTTTTGTATTTTCCTTCTATTGTTACTAAATTTGATTGTTGTTGTTTCACACCAACTCGTTTTCCACTCTGGTTACATACTAGATTACTCTATTTATATGATTTACCTTATTGTAGTAAGCTTATTTTCTCGGTCTTGTATTATACTATACTTTTACCAATACTTACCTAGTATTTTCTTTTACTGTCATTGCACCTTAATCATTTATTTACCAAGCCTTTTGTTTGTTAATCTTTTTGTTTACTCTCTTGTCCTGTTCGGTACCTAAAACTTCTATGATCTACATCTTCATCCCCTTATCCGAGGAATGTCATCTTTCTCATGCCCCAAGTCATGTTAAACACTGTTTCCTTATATTCTTGTCACTGTTTAACTAGTACCTCCTCTTTTCCTTGTCTTATCTAATAACTTCTCTTCTAGATCTCTCACTTAGAGCTATTTCCTTTTCTATTCTATTCTGGTATTGTATCTAAAGGCTTTATGTTTCAGTCTCCTTTCACCATGAATTTTCTCGTTTATGAGGATATCTTGAGACGAACTTCAAGTCCATCTTCATTGCTGTTAGTTAGCGAGGGTTGTGAGGGTGGAAATTTATCTTGAGGCCTTTCTGTTACGGTGATTCGGTGACACATATCCTTCACTTAGGACTCTTGTGGATACATGTCTGGTGTCATTTCCTATACTAAGGTACTACTGCTAAAACTTGTTTGGCTTGCCTTCTCCAACCTAACTCCTGATCATTTTCTGCAGTCAATCACTCCACATTTTTCCACAATATCACTCTAGAGTCATGCTCTTTAACAACTTTCATGTACCACCCTATAATCATTCATGTATAGTCTCTGTCGTTTAACCTTCTGACTTCGTTATTTCTTCCTCTGAGTACTGCTATAATTTATTTTCTATTCTTCCTTAATAAACTTGCTCCGCTATAAAGGTTCATTAAACTTCTTCCTCCTTACTTCCTGAAGACTCTATCGACTTCAATTACTTAGGACATCTTTTTCAGAATCTTTAGTTCAGGTACTACTCTTTACCTAGTCTTTTCTTCGTACTACCATGATTTTTTTTAAATTGTTCATTATATTCCTGAATATCGTTCTCCCTGCTTTCTCGGTACTTCTAAGTTTTTACTTCTTTACGAGTTCCTTGATTCAACGATGGCATTTTGACTTAGTTCAACTTATCATAATTTCAAACTATTCTACCTCATACTCTTTATCTATGATTCGTTGAACTTACTGATTTAGCTGTCTAATCATCTCACAATTCAGCTAATCTCTCAATTTCTCTTCCTTATTGGTTCTTTTCTTTATTAGACCCTAAATTGGGAATGGATACATGCTCACGTGTCTGGTTCGGTGTTTCTATGCTTACTTGAATCAAGGTTTCCGGAAGGAAAAATCCTTATTCATTCTGCGGAAATTGGTCGACTACTCCATGTCTCGGGGTCCCACAACTACCATCAATTCTCTACACTACTATCTTCTCGTTATGTTATCTTCGTGCTTGGATGCATCGAATTTCTTTATTACTTCTCGCGTTCCTCCTACCATTTGCATATCATATTCTTTGCTCTACGTCTTGCTAGAGAGGCTAATAGTGGTTCATACTTCTTTCTGCTTCTTAGATCTCCACTTCATGTTCTTGCTATAAAGCTCGATTTGGTCACTCTATTCTTTTGTCCATACTGGTACTCTTGCAATTTCCTAAATATCTCCAACTTCATAGGTCTATTGTTATATTCTTCTATGAATTCCTATTGAATTGGGCTTATTTGTGGGTTCTACAACATTTGGTCTATCTTGTGGACTCATACTAGTCTTGCGAACCTTGTCTGACGTGTCTAAATCTTTGGGTTATTTAGGGTTCTCTTCTTCATACCATCTGAGACTTCCTGAATTCTTTTCTTGGTTATTTATCTTCCATGGTCTTTCCATTTCTTAAGATGAACTCTTGTTGGGTTTCTTACGGTCATCTATATCTATGCTGATGGGAACTGCTTTATATCTTTTCGGTTCTTTTCTTTATGCCTCGATGAGTTTCTACATCCTTGTTCTAGTACTATATGTCCTGATGGAGTCTATTGCTCACGTAGGGTAGTTATGAGATAGACTCTATCAGGATTGTTTCCTTAACTGGTATCACGGAGGAGTAAGGATCTGGGTAAGTCGTGGCCTTATTTATTGGATTCCTTGATTATGGCAACTAATCATTATTTCTATCGTCCTCCATCTTATTTTCCTACGGCCCTAAGTTCGGGAAATCTAAAATCTCTTAATCCTTATGGCATCTCACATCTATCAGAAGCCTTCACGAATAGTCATGATTCCTTGCTTCTTCCGCCTTATGGTTGTTCTTGGTTATTCAGGGAACTCGCTATCTATACGAGGTGCTCGAGAGTTATTGGATAAACTTGGAAAAATTTTATGAGGAAGAAAGGAACCTCGCTTGAGGAAATGAAACTTTGCTTAGATCTACTCGGCATTTTACTCTTGTTTAGGCTTGCTATACTCTTCTTTACTGCAAGTTCTGGTATTATCCTTTATTATATAACTCTGGGTCTCTGATTTTTCCTACTATAGGTTTTGGCATTTTCTTATCTGTCTGTTTTCGTACCTCTATCTCTATTTTCTTTTGATTACTTAGATATCTACATTCTATGTTTTTACTTCTCTTTCTAACTTTTTCTTTCTCTTTTTATTTTCCTGGGTGGGTACTCTTGGAACTTACTATCTCTTTCTGTCTCTTTATCTTTCTTTGTCTCTAGCTGTCGAAACATCTATACATTCTTTCTTGCTTTCTAATAGCTTTCCAATTGCATTCCCTTGGGTAACTTTTCTTATATTTTACTATCTGATTTCATAGCATTGTTTGTACTTCTGGTAATTGACTAAATAACTTCAAGAAAATTCCTAACTTGGATCTAGAGTGTAATTGTTATCGCGAGGAAAACTATTTGAATAATTTGGGAAAGTTTACTAAACTGTCTATGGATCTTGAAGACGTACTCGAGGATCAGATACTGGAGAGGTAGTGCCTCGCATACTAGTATCACGGACATACTGCGTATACAAGACCCCATCACTCTGCCCACTACAGTCACTGACTCCCTAGACCGTGCTCTGGTACCATCTTTGTAACATCCTCAATTCGGGAGATGTTACCGGAATGGGATAGACCGTACTAACCCCTTAAGCCTCTGACTCTGATACTGTTATTCAATTATTAATACTCTTTTCTCTAATTATATGTATATCGTACGTATGGAACCGTGGCCCAAACTTAACAACTTAATATACAAACTCAACTCCAATACTGTTTACATAAAGGCACATATTTTTACAATGACTACACATAACTCAATTACTAAAACAAGACTTTTATTTGACTCTGACTAACTACAACTGGACTCATACTCTTTGATTTGGACTGGTGGACTCCAAACCCTAGTGACTGCAACAATATCCGTCCTTCCGAGCTCGTCCTCCAAGAAACCTGTAAGACAAGGAAAATGGGAGTGGCAGAGGTTAGATCGCTGTTTGATCTAAGTGAGTGGATGAAAAACTGAAAAACTAATATAAGAGCTTTCGTTCTAAAACCAAAGTTCCAGAAATATCTTTATATGTAAACTCTTTTCTGAAAACTTTATCTGAAATCTCTTTTATAAACTTAATCTTTCTGAAAATTTCTTTTTGAAAACTGTCTCTAAAATCTGATCTCTGAAACTGTTTCCAGAAAATATGATATCTGAAAACTTTTTTTCTGGAAATCTGATGTCTGAATACTGGTATGTATCTGAAAAACCTGACGTATGAGGGCGTTACGTAACGCCGTCCCCCCATACGCCTAACTGGAGCCAGCAGTGTAAATCCATGACTTTGGGGCGTTACGTATCGCCGTCCCCCAAAACATGCCACTATTATCCCTAAAACTGGTGGTATTGGGGCGTTATGTATCGTCGTCCCCAAGCCACTGAACTAGAGCCGGTAGTGCTGATCCATGCTACTACCTGACCCTGAAACTAGGGGCTAGGGGCGTTACATATCACCGTCCCCTAGCCCTGAACTAGGATCTGGGGACGTTAAGTATCTCCATCCCCGCAGTCCTCTATATGTGCACATGTTCTCTGTCCGTCAATTCCAAACTGTATCAAGTTACATACTGGGGTGGGTTTTTCCCCCATGCCCCGAAAACATAAAAAAATCATACTTTGAGATCTCAAAATTGTATAAAACATTTTCTTTTCTAAATCTTCATCATCTGAATAATAACTGTATTAAAATTTTGGCTAACGCCCTATTTGCTAAAAAAATAAGTCTGATGTCAAAACTATGAAATAATATCAGTTTGAGAAAAGAAGTCCACTCACCGTTTTGGAGTTTCGTTGGTCTTTATTTACTTTGCTGGTGAAACCGGTGGTTCCTGAGACGACCTATTATCGATAATTTCTATTAGAAAATGGAGAATGAATAAATAGGTCGGAATCAAGCTCAATTTGCCTATTCAAGTAAAGAGTATCACTCGGAAGCATATTGTACATATAACATGATGAAATTAATACATACGAGTTGATACGGGACTTATAGGGTAGCCCCTAACGCGTTCAGGTGATACTGAAATGACTTGAACTGATTTGGCCATTTATTGGCCGCGCATCGTGACGCAAAGTAGTGCACGTCGCGACGCAACTTGTCCAAAGAGGTGCCCAACTTTTTGCCTTACGCGTCGCGACGCACGAACCCTTCACATCGTGACTTACACCAGAGGCGTTTCTGGGTTATTTCCCAGATCGCGTCACGACGCTGGGCATTCTGCGTCGCGACGCAAGGCCAATTTCAGGCCTAAATTTTCATTCATTCATCAAAACATTGTTCCAAACAATCACGCAACAAAATCCTCATTAAACATTCTTAAACACCATCAATTCTCATCTTCAAATACTTTCTAACATCATTAGTCGAACAATTTCACCAATCCTTTAAGATTAAAAATATTGAACACTCAATCTTATATCCAATTCCTCTCTTTACCTTATTTTGTTGGATCTTCATCATCCTTCATGGTTCTTCTTCTTCTTCTTCTTCTTCTTCTTCTTCTTTTTGAATTTTTGACTTGTATTTTTGACCAATTTCTGGTTCGAATTTGGAAAAATGTTTGACGCAGAAATTGTAGATCTCGGTCTCCGCTTTCCGACGTTATATAGTTCATAAAAATCAGAGTTTGTATTAGACTTACTCCGTGATGTAACAATTCTACAGTGCAACAGTAGTAAAAACTATTGGTCGTTACACCGAGCCAATGATTAAAGGTGGCCTCGGTGGAACGAATACAGCACCGAGTTAATGATTTAAGATAGCCTCAGTGGAACGAATGAAGCCCCGACCTAATGATTAAAGGTGGCCTCGACAGAATGAATGCAGCCTTGAGCCAATGATTTAAAGTGGCCTTCGCGGTATGAATGCAGCCCCAAGCCAGTGATTTAAAGTGGCATCGACAGAACGAATACAGCCCCGAGCCAATGATTTAAGGTGGCCCCGGCCGAACGAATGCAGCCCCGTGCCAATGATTAAAAGGTGGCCTCAGCGGAATGAATGTAACCCTGAGCCAATGATTTATGTTGGCCTCGACAGAACGAATACAGCCCCGAGCCAATGATTTAGGGTGGCCTCGTGTAGACACTTGTATTTTTGCATGAAAGCCCAATGATGAGCCTCGTATGGAGGTACTACCCGATAAGTTGCGGAAGTCACGGGAAACATACGTCGGAAAGGAAAAAGTTTAAAAATAAATACATCAACAAGTTTAACTCACTAATTGGCCTCGGGTTCGCCCGATTAAACTCTGTTTTAAAATATTAAGCCTCAGCCCAAAACCCCCGCACCCATCCAAAGCCCATTTCGCCCAAGCCCAATCCAAAAATAATTAAAACATTTAAAACACATGTCACAAATTAAATTAAATCCAATTAATTAAATCAAATCCAATTAAAATCAAAACAAATCACATTCCTAAATTAAATAAATCCCTTCCTAAATTAAATAAATCCATTCCTAATTTAAATAAATCACTCACCAAATCAAAGATACTCCCCACCAAAAATACACAAATTCTTTCCTAAATAATTTGATTAAATATACCCCCACCAAAATTACATGATCTATTTCCCTTAATAACTTAATGTATCCTTTATTACTTGATTCATTTCCTTCTTGAAAACCCATGCAAAAGGAAACCCTAATACACTATTATAAAAACATGCCATATCCCAAACCCTTCCCCATTGGCTCTAACCTCTCGTCTCTCTCTAAAAAAATAAACCCTAGACACACAGCCAAGATCACGCCCTTTCAAACTATAGCAGCCCTCCTTCACGTAACAAACAAAAAGAATAACCACGTACCTTCTTACCCTAAGACTCACGGCACCTTACACAAAATATACAAACCCTAATACATTCTCTCTTTCACTTCTCTCTCTCGCCACTCTCTCCTTCTAATTCTATCTCTTGGCCTCGAATAATAAAACTAACCCTAAGACTCACGGCTCTCACTCCTCTGATTCATGACAACAAACAAACCAACTCACGAAGACACACACATAAACCTAGCAACTCACACAACTCAAAGAGCAGCTCTCGGCAGCCACAAAATAGAAAAGCACACAACTCTCCCCTCTCTCATTTAAACACGTCACAGACAGCTCTCTCATCTCTCAACCTTGGATCTTTGTTTTTATGGAAGCAACAAACACCCAAAATAACCCTAACTCACTCGGTTTCACTGCTATCTCTCTCTCATTCGGTAACCCTACTGCCAGCAACCCCACATGGCACCTCACAAACCAAAAAACAAACCTAAATCAGCAGCCACAAACCATAAACTAACTGTCATTGACGTGAAAAGCAATTGCCATTTAAAAAACCAAAACAAACCTAAAACAAGAATGGACGCAGCCCTTCTCCTTAGCTACCGACCCTTCAACAAACAATCCACACCGTCACCGACTCACACACAAAGCAAACCGACTCACACGAAAAGCTAAAACCGACCACGTAATCAAACAACAATAACACCCTTCAACCAACCCACCAGCCGACAACAACAACAAAGCCAAATAACCCCCCTTGGACTGTGACCTAAAGCCAACCGTGAACTGCAATAATGAAACCAAACATCCACCACCGACAACAACTAAACTAAACAGCAAATCAACGTGTGAAAACCAACCCCCTGAACCGACCAAAAACAACCTGCTGACCAATTAAACAAAGCCACCAAAAATAACAGCCCCCTTGACCGATTAAACAGTCCCAAAATACACCCAAAACTAGTCTAAAAAATCCCCAAAAAGCGAGCAAAACTGCAGTAAAAACAGCAGAAAATAGTGAAGAAATTATCGGAAACAGCAGCCCAAAATAACGGCGAACCCGAGTCAGAAAATAAGAAAAGTTACGTAACATTTACCCTTCCGGCGACGTCCCAACGCACTTCCGAGAAGCGACTTAAAAGGTAAGACCTGAGGGCCCCATTTGTTATATTTTATTTCGTTATCCCGGACATGGCATGCTTGGTTTGACGTGGAATACGTCCAATCGGGCATGCGAAGTCCTATATTAAAAAAATGACCAAACTATTGGTCACATTACTTTTCTATTTCGCATTTATTTTCAGTCATTTATCTTCCTTCCGTTATTTATTGTTATTTCATCACATGCATTATCATATGTCATGTATACACTGAGTTAATGATTGCGTTATGTTAAATGGTCAGTGCTATCTCTTGCGGTATATCAGATGGAAACCAAGACATAAATTCCGTATCGGAATCCAAATGGATGGTAGTGCGGTCTGTACTTGGGATACAACTCCACGTACCGCTTGAGAAACGTTCAAGCATGTGTTTCATTTTGTGATTTAAATCTATGTTTATTGTTCCGTTATTTATTTTCTATGGATTGTTTCTTTGTTTATGCATTGTAATCTTGATACGGATGGGCTAATCATGTGGGGTAAAGGTCCTCTATTCAAGGAAAATGCCTAAAGGCTACCTTTACCACGATGTTTTGCCGCGCCGGACGAAGTATGTTTGATTGAACGTGAGATATGTTCAATCGGGCATACAAGGTCTCATATTATTTATTTGATTATTCATGTATTGTTGCTTGATGCGCATGGGCTAATAATGTGGGGGTAAAGGTCCTCTATTCGAGGGAAATGCCTAACGGCTACCTTTACCATGATGTTTTACCGCGCCGAACGAAGTACGTTTGATTGAATGTGAGATATGTTCAGTCGGGCATACGAGGTCTCATATTATTTATTTGATTACTCATGCATTGTAATCTAGTGCGCATGGGCTAATTATGTTGGTTTAAAGGTCCTCCATTTGAGGGAAATGCCTAAAGGCTACCTTTACCACAATATTTTGATGCGCCTTTTATTATTCAATTATTTACCTTCGGCATGTTATTGCTTTGTTTACTCTTGTGGTGCCATCTAGTGCACATGGGCTAATCAGGTGGGGTAAAGGTCCTCTATTCGAGGGAAATGCCTAAAGGCTACCTTTACCACGATGTTTTGCCGCGCCGGACGAAGTACGTTTGATTGAATGTGAGATACGTTCAATCGGGCATATGAGGTCCTATATAGATGTTGGCCGCGGTCGCATCTCTTTCATCATCATGTTACTTACATTTTTCATACTATTGACTTTGCTATTCATCTTTGTTTTTTGGTTGTTGTTTTGCATCTTTTCATCACATGTCATGCATGTTTACTCCTTTGGTCATTTCCTTTGCATTATGTACCTAATAATGAGTGCTTTTTTTATTATTAATGCTTTTACAGTTATTGTTAATTACATTATTGTGCTCCATTGTTTAATACGTTTATGAATTATGTACTTTGCCTTCATTTTTTATTTACGATTATGGGTGTGCAATCTTATGTGCTGATTACATTATCTTGCACGTGTTACATAAGACCTGGTTATATTATTGCTTAAATCTTTTCATTACAATCGGCATAATTAAGGGACCATTCTAAACCCAACGGTTTAAGGTCTTCCCTTGCGAGGGGTGAGTGCGGCCTTAAATCATTTCCCAGTTCACACTGGGTGGCGACTCCATTTTTATTTCTCCGGTTTAGTCTTCTGCGGGATACTTCATACTCCCGATCGGGCCGCGAGCCCGGGACAGCGTCGCCCACCTCTGTACCTCGTCTACAGTCTAGCGACTCCACTGGGGATAGAGAATCGGCCCCGAAATAATGTCTTGTAATATTTGTGATTGTTGTTTTAGTTAACCTTGTCTAAAGTTGATTTAACCGAAGGTATTATTAGAGTTAGATAATGATTTGGTGTCTTCCTTCACTCACTACCTTTTTATAGCCAAAAAGAAAAGTTGTGAAGACATCTAGATAATCATTTACTCGAAGTTTGGATGATATATTGTTTATTCCTGTCACCAAGGCGATAAGAGCCTAAAAGGTAAGGGTATTTAACAGAGTTCGTTCCACCCTCCCTCTGGGGATTTTTCAATAGAGGAATCCATTTGACAGTTATTCATGTATCGTGAAGTCATTTTCACTCGAAGCGGCAGATCGTTATATGGTACCATCACTCGTTGGCACGTAACTTAAGGTATAAAAAAGGTGCGATCACTTGGTCGCGCGAACCCTTGAGTATGGAGACCTAGTTGTGGGCAATCATTCGCCGGTGGGAGCCTTTATCTATACTCCTAAAAACCCGCATGTGAACCATAGTTGTATTACCTATAGAAGCTACCATTTTTGCTTATGTTTAGGACCATCATCATTTGGATTCATTTGGACCTTTTTTTCATGAGATGTGGAGTTGTTGGGCCATTTAAACTGGGATAAGTTTGTGTCTTATGATGATTGGGCCAAAAGCTTCTAAAATCCCGATGGGCTACTTTTTGTTTGGGCCCCCTATCATTTGAAGTTGTTTAGCCACGTTATCGCAAAAGTGTAAACCTGTTGGGCCTTTTGCAACTGGGGCAAGTTTGCACCTCGCAATAATGTGATTGAATGCTTTAAAATGATAATGGGCCAACTTGTATTAAAACCTTGATGGGCTTAGAAAATCCAAATATGATCCAAGTATGCCAGAAGAATGAGTCCGATATCCGCACTGGCTTTCATCCAGAAAGGATACGCCTTGTTATGACATATTTGTATACTTTTGGATGCTTCCAAGTTTATCCCCATGACCACGGTCGCCGAAAGCCCAATTCGTCGTTTCTAGACAATGGCATGATCCCATAATCGGCTCAGTCCATGTTGTAAATGGGCGGTCTTTGTCTTTTACCAATGGAAATGGACAGAAGCAGCCAAGGTTCACCCCGTAGCATAGGAGAGAACGATTTTATGTACCCCACATTGGTACATAAAATAAGCCATACCTAGAACCAAAAAAAGGTTTACCGCGAGTTTGGGAGAAATAAGGTCGGAAAGATATATTCTGTTTGATAACCACATACATATTATATCTCATACATCGCACGCATCTCATTCATCTCATGCATACACGCATCATGTTAACTCATGTGTCTTAAAAGCCATCATGGATATCCGTTGGGTTAGAGATAAAAGAAAGATATGTCAAGAAGAGTTTAGCAAACATAGATATCGGGGAAAAGGAAACCGAGGAACATAAAAATTTACGGCAATGATAGAAAGACCATTGGGGGGGCCTTCAGCAAAAAAAAAGAGAAAAAAAGAAAAAATGTTTGTTTTTAGTCCTCAATAGCTAAACATGAGTCCGATGATGAAATTGTTTGCTTTAGGGTGAAACCTTAGAAATAATAAGTGCGAGATGTGATTTCATCCGATATTTTGAGTGGTTGATCTCGACTAGACTCGCGAGAACTTAATTATAGGATCTTAGCAGTGAAAGCCTGAGTAGTCGGCAAGGTGACTAGTTGAAGAGAGTGCGGATCGATGAATGACTGTTCACTTAGATGTCCATCCTGACTTACTTGTGTTACAATATGTGGTATGGTTGGAACCAGAGAAAAGTCTCTAAAGAATAAAATATAAACCACCTATAACCGATAAGCGTGAAGCTACCCATGGGCAAGTATTAGGACCACCATGAGGAGAAATGCTACCTTAAAGGGTAGGTGTGTAAAAAAAATTGAAGAAAAAAGAAGAATAAAATCATATCACATTGAGTACGAAGAAGTAATTGCAGAGCATGGTCAAGAATCTAGGTTGGTTTGACCCATTGATCCCATCCTTTGAAACAAAATCATCGAGTTGGCTTACCTGAGGATTAAGCTGTAAAAGAACCTTTGCACACACACACTTTGAGTCTGGTTCAGATCATTTATTCAAACGGTCGGATTTGAGTTACCTCGAGTACTTTGAAGGCTCTCTGGTTTCGAAACTGAGCATCCTTTGAGGGCAACAATAAGTACAACTATTGGGACTATCTCGTAAAAGAGAGTAATGTGGTATGACAGTACGGAACACCGCATCAAATGATCTACTTTGGCCGAGTGCAAGCAACGAAGAACAAAAAGATAAACCGAGTCTGGGGGCGACCAGTCTACCACCCGCGAATAAGGGACGCAACGAAATCCTGAGCTATGGGATCAAAGAAAATTGAGCAATCACTAGAAAAGAACTGGCAGAAGGAAACTGTAAGCAAACCTAGGGGGCGATCAAAGATTTTTGTAGGCGAAAGACACCAAAGAGCCTAAGAAAGGCCTAACCCATCAGAATAGGAATACATCAATGCAAACATGCATACATGTCGCATGCACGCAATCTTTGTCTTATTTTTCCGCAGGTTTTGAAGAAAAACGGCAAAAACACAACTCAAATCGGGAACAATACCCACAATTCAACTCAATTTGGAAACAAGACCCACAATTCAACTTGGGAACAAGACCCACAATTCAATTCGGGAACAAGACCCACAACTCAGTTCTGGAACAAGAGCAACAAGTCAATTCGGGAACAAGGCCCACAATTCAATTCGGGAACAAGACCCACAACTCAAATCGGGAACAAGACCCACAATTCAATTCGGGAACAAGACCCACAACTCAAATCGGGAACAAGACCTACAATTTAACTCAATTTGGGAACAAGACCCACAATTCAACTCGGGAACAAGACCCACAATTCAATTCGGGAACAAAACCCACAACTCAATTCGGGAACAAGACCCACAACTCAAATCAGGAACAAGACCCACAACTCAAATCAGGAACAAGACCCACAACTCAGTTCGGGAACAAGACCCACTCGGTGGTTCGGGAACAAGACTCAGAGGTCACAGCGCCTCGCCATCAATCTCAACTCAAGTAACGATTCAAAAATGAGCCATCTCTCAAGTAACGGTTCGAGAATGGACCAGGGGTCAAAGCACCTCACCACCACATCAACTCAGTTTGAAGTATCTCTGAATAACAGGTAAGTTCGGCGGCAGCTTGCTAGCCAGGTAAGTAAAAATGCATGCATGACTTTGATAGGATTGTCATTGTCACACACTGCACAAGTCCCATCAAAGTGGGGGCGAGTGTAGACACTAGTATTTTTGCATGAAAGCCCAATGATGAGCCTCGTATGGAGGCACTACCCGATAAGTTGCGGAAGTCGCGAGAAACGGACGTCGGAAAGGAAAAAGTTTAAAAATAAATACATCAAGAAGTATAACTCGCTAATTGGCCTTGGGTTCGCCCGATTAATCTCTGTTTTAAAATATTAAGCCTCGGCCCAAAATCCCTGCACCCATCCAAAGCAGATTTCGCCCAAGCCCAATCCAAAAATAATTAAAACATTTAAAAAACATGTCACAAATTAAATTAAATCCAATTAAATTAAATCAAATCCAATTAAAATCAAAACAAAACAAATCTCATTCCTAAATTAAATAAATCACTTCCTAATTTAAATAAATCACGCACCAAATCAAAGATACTCCCCACCAAAAATACACAAATTCTTTCCTAAATAATTTGATTAAATATACCCCCACCAAAATTACATGATCTATTTCCCTTAATAACTTAATGTATCCCTTATTACTTGATTCTTTTCCTTCTTGAAAACCCATGCACAAGGAAACGCTAATACACCATTATAAAAACATGCCATATCCCAAACCCTTCCCCATTGGCTCTAACCTCTCGTCTCTCTCTAAAAAAAACCCTAGACACACAGCCAAGATCACGCCCTTTCAAACAATAGAAACCCTCATTCACGTAACAAACAACAAGAATAACCACGTCCCTTCTTACCCTAAGACTCACGGCACCTTAACACAAAATATACAAACCCTAATACATTCTCTTTTTCACTTCTCTCTCTCACCACTCTATCCTTCTAATTCTCTCTCTTGGCCTCGCACAATAAAACTAACCCTAAGACTCACGGCTCTCACTCCTCTGATTCACGACAACAAACAAACCAACTCACGAAGACACACACATAAACCTAGCAACTCACACAACTCCAAGAGCAGCTCTCGGGAGCCACCAAAACAGAGAAGCACACAACTCTCCCCTCTCTCATTTCAACACATCACAGCACAGCTCTCTCATCTCTCAACCTTGGATCTTTGTTTTTATGGAAGCAACAAACACCCTAAATAAACCCTAACTCACACGGCTTCACTGCTATCTCTCTCCCATTCGGGAACCCTACTGCCAGCAACCCCACACGACACCTCACAAACCAAAAACCGAACCTAAATCAGCAGCCACAAACCATAAACTAACTGCCCTTGACGTGAACATCAACTGCCATTTAAACCAAAACAAAAACCTAAAACAAGAATTGACGCAGCCCTTCCCCTTAGCTACCGACCCTTCAACAAACAATCCATACCGTCACCGACTCGCACATAAACAGCACACCGACTCACACGAGAAGCCAAAACTGACCACGCAATCAAACAACAATAACACGCTTCAACCAGCCCACCAGCAGACGACAACAACAACAAAGCCAAATAACCCCCATTGGACCGTGACCTAAAGCCAACCGTGAACTGTAATAATGAAACCAAACATCCACCACCGGCAACAACTAAACTAAACAGCAAAGCAACGTGTGAAAATCAACCCCCTGAACCGACCAAAAACAACATGCTGACCGATTAAACAAAGCCACCAAATAAAAGCCCCTTTGACCGATTAAACAGTCCCAAAATACACCCAAAACCAGTCTAAAAAATCCCCAAAACATCGAGCAAAATAGCGAGCAAAACTGTAGTAAAAATAGCAGAAAACAGTGAAGAAAATAGCGGAAACAGCATCCCAAAATAGAGGCGCACCCCCGAGTCAGAAAACCAGAAAAGTTACGTAACATTAACCCTTCCGGCGACATCCCAACGCACTCCCGAGAAGCGACTTAAAAGGTAAGACCTGAGGGCCCCCTTTGTTATATTTTATTTTGTTATCCCGGACACGGCATGCTTGGGCATGCGAAATCCTACATTAAAAAAATGGCCAAACTATTGGTCACATTGCTTTACTATTCCACATTTATTTTCAGTCATTTATCTTCCTTTAATATTTCGCACTTAGCTTACTATTTATCGCTTCCGTTATTTATTTTTATTTCATCACATGCATTATCATATTTCATGTATACATTGAGTTAATGATTGCGTTATGTTAAATGGTCGGTGCTATCTCTCGCGGTATATCGGATGGAAACCCAGACGTAAATTTCGTAGCCGAATCCGAATGGACGGTAGTACGGTCTGTACTTGGGATACAACTCCACGTACCGCTTGAGAAACTTTCAAGCACGTGTTTCATTTTGTGATTTAAATCTATGTTTATTGTTCCGTTATTTATTTTATATGCATTATTTCTTTGTTTATGCATTGTAATTTTGATGAGCATTGGCTAATCATATGGGGGTAAATGTCCTCTATTCGAGGGAAATGCCTAAAGGCTACATTTACCACGATGTTTTGCCATGCGGGACGAAGTACGTTTGATTGAACGTGAGATATGTTCAATCGGGCATACGAGGTCCCATATTATTTATTTGATTATTCATGTATTGTTGCTTGATGCGCATGGGCTAATCATGTGGGGTAAAGGTCCTCTATTCGAGGGAAATGCCTAATGGCTATCTTTACCATGATGTTTTGCCGCGCCAGATGAAGTACGTTTGATTGAACGTGAGATATGTTCAGTCGGGCATACAAGGTCCCATATTATTTATTTGATTACTCATGCATTGTAATCTAGTGCGCATGGGCTAATTACGTTGGTTTAAAGGTCCTCCATTTGAGGGAAATGCCTAAAGGCTACCTTTACCACAATATTTTGCCGCGCCTTTTTATTCAATTATTTACCTTCCGCATGTTATTGCTTTGTTTACTCTTGTTTCGCCATCTAGTGAGCATGGGCTAATCAGGTGGGGTAAATGTCCTCTATTCGAGGGAAATGCCTAAAGGCTACCTTTACCACGATGTTTTGCCGCGCCGGACGAAGTACATTTGATTGAACGTGAGATACGTTCAATCGGGCATACGAGGTCCTATATAGATGTTGGCTTCGGTCGCATCTCTTTCATCATCATGTTACTTACATTTTGCATACCATTGACTTCGTTATTCATATTTGTTTTTTGGTTGTTGTTTTGCATCTTTTCATCACATGTCATGAATGTTTACTCCTTTGGTCATTTCATTTGCATTATGTATCTAATTATGTGTGCTTGTTTTTATTATTAATGCTTTTACGATTATTGTTAATTACATTATTGCGCTCCATTGTTTAATACGTTTATGAATTATGCATTTTGCCTTCATTTTTTATTTATGATTATGGGTGTGCAATCTTGTGTGCTGATTACATTATCTTGCATGTGTTACATAAGACCTGGTTATACTATTTCTTAAATATTTTCATTACAATCGGCATAAGTAAGAGACCATTCTGAACCCAACGGTTTGAGGTCTTCCCTTGCGAGGGATGAGTGCGGCCTTAAATCATTTCCCAGTTCACACTGGGTGGTGACTCCATTTTTATTTCTTCGATTTAGTCCCCCGCGGGCTAATTCGTACTCCCGACCGGGCCGCGAGCATGGGACAGCGTCGTCCACCTATGTACCTCGTCTACACCTCGGCCAAACAAATGCAGCCAATGATTTAAGTTGGTATCGGCAGAACGAATGCAGCCCTGAGCCAATGATTTAAGGTGGCCTCGGTGGAACGAATGCAGCCCTGAGCTAATGATTTAAGGTGGCATCAGCGGAACGAATGCAGCCCTGAGCCAATGATTAAAGGTGGCCTTGGCGGAACGAATGTAGTCCCGAGCCAACACACTCGCATAATAATAAAAAACGCGTACAAATAACTTTTATCTGAGAAAGAAAGAGTTTTACTCATGCTTCTGGGATGTATTGCCCATCTTACAACTCTTTGAGGATCATTTTTAAGAGAGGATCTATTGAAAACTTCCTCTCAGCTCCTCAGTATTCCAAGTGCCCAACCCAACGACTTTCGCTATCAGCGTTGGTTGGCCTTCGTAGCCACTTGGTCTATGTATTCACTCAGATAGATATTTTTTACCAAATTTTCCACTGCTCCCGTAGGTTTCTACATATGTTCGTGGTATGTCCCTTTACATTGTGGTGCAAACAATAGGCCCTGTGGTTTTCCTTCTCGATCGGGAACTTGCACAGGTCAGGCTCTGACAAACAACCTTTACCCTGGATTTCCTGAATTATTTGGGCTATGGATTTGTTGAGGGGATGTACACTATTCCTCCGGCAACGAGGTTAACCTGGGTGTTGAGTTCTAATAATGTCCCAAGATCACAACAAATCAAGCAAGAAAACGCATGAACACATCAAAGGAGTAAGGCGGAAACATAACTCACATTGAGCGGTTTGAGATGCAAAGAACAAGCTGCGTTTTTCTTCCTCCAAGCAGTTCCGCAGTAAGCTTTTGAGCCAATGGGCTTCTCGGTTTTGGCCTCCAAAGTTCTCCAAGAATCGGCCATTGAAGACTCCATTGAAGCTTCAAGCTTCAAGCTTTCCCATGCTCATAAATTCGTTTCCCTATCACCTATGTATAACTCAAGGTGTGCTAGCACCATCATCTTCTTCCTAGCTTCTCATAGATTCGGCCACCACCAAAAATGAGAGAAGAAATTTGGCTCCAAGCCGTGAGGAAGAGAAGAAGAAAAGAGAGGGAAAAGAGAAGTGGAAGGTTTCACGTGAAACCGTGTGTATGAGAGGAGAGAGAGATGAATTAAAAAAAATGTATTTTTGGTTTATTTATATTTTCAACAATTAATAAACCAATTACCACTTTTTCAATTCAAAAACAAAAGTCAAAAAACATAAAGCAAAAGCTATTAAATGCTTTCAACTACCACATCAATCACTCAAATGTCACATCACTCAAAGTGACATGTGATTTGACGCTTGATGCTACTAGCGATTTGACGCTTGACGTGACTTGCGTGCCGCACTCGAATTCAAAATGCGAATGCGCTCGTAACCACTCTCGGGCTCAGTTTCGCTAATTCCGAATTAACGAATTTTCCGTCGCGTGGTAATTAGGTGATTACGTCTAGCGAAATCACTATTCACGTCGCTAACGAATTAATTCTAAATTAATTCGTTCGCCCGAATTAAAATCTAATTTTAATTCCGCGTCGAAATCCAATTTCTAATAATATATCAAATATATTATTTTATCGATTAATTCCAAATTAATCGTTCTCTCTCTTAATTAATATTTTATTCCAGATAAAATATCTCCGCAATTAATCCCAGATTAATTTTCTCTCTCTAGAATTAATTCTTCTCTCTTACTAATTAATCCCAGATTAATCATAGTGCGAGTTATACGTCATCGGTGAATCTTCAGGAAGCGACCCATGAGATCTCCGGATATGTTGGCAGTAAATACGGTCGTCGGATTATCCGAAACACGTAAGTACCTCGTACTACGTTTATACCGATTTACAAGACAAGGTTGGCTTCTAGCAAAGCGCCATGCCTACCCAATTCTCCAGAAATATTCTTACAGGAATATATAGATCTGTATCAAGCGTAGTATATCGTAGTATTGCGTATATCAGCCCCATATCGGATAGTCACGTGCTAGGGCTGGGGCTGGATAAGTGTCTGCCCCGTCGAAGCACATGTCGGATGTCTGGTAACTAGTCTCTATAATCGGATATACATGACCTTGTCATAATATCCCGATGGCCGGCCAGCACTTAAGAGCACACTAATACCGTATCCTGCGTGACATCATCTCCACTATGACTGGAGTGATACTTCCGTCTTGACATCACACCCAATACACTACGACTCTCTGATAAACCCAGAAGTGGTGTACGCAGAACCGGTTAAAGCCCTATACCACCAAGACCAAAGACTACCGATTATCGCAAGTATTAGCGATGTAAGTCTCAGGTTAAGACTATACACACCTACCTTAATTCGGCCTCCCATAGACACATAGTCATAATACCAATGGGATTCCGAGGGGTCTATCCAGAGCGAAGCTGTTTCCCGTACCATCGGTGAAACACGACCTCCTATCGCACTTGCATAAGTATCTGATACTTATATATATGAGAACTATGCCTTTGTGCCCTCACAACGCACACAAGTGCAATACTAGCCTATTCCGCATTATCGATGTCCAGTCTCAATAATACTCCGGCTATGGATATTTAATGATTAAACCTTCGGGGACTGATACTGTCTCATATCATTCTCTGTCCAGGAACTAATCATAGGGACCTCTCTTTATTTATATATCTATGGTGATCTAATCAAATGATGAGAGTGCAATTTCCTTGTCACATAGTTAATTTGCTACAACAACACAATGATATGTGCAAATAGTGACGCTATGGGTCATTTTGTCCAACGATCTCCCACTTGGCACATAGCCAGTCACTCAAGTGTCCTACACCCGAACTATGTACGGTTGGCTCAAACTGCTGAGAAATGCATTCGTCAGCGGATTTGCATGATTATCATCTTGATGCGATTTATTCGATCATCACATCGCCACGATATATGATCCGAATGAATCAGATGAGTATCTAAGTATGTTTATGGATCGTTGATGAGACCATTAATTCTTTAGCCTGTGCTGACGCCTAGCTCAGCTGCTAACAGAACTATATCTAATCTAATTAGATTTGTATCGACCCAAATGACTTCTATTGCTGCTTCAGCTGCAGCAACAACCCGCATTTGTTGTTTATTAGGTAACAGTATCTTACTTGGAAGATTTCCAGCTCACTGTACCGTTATTCAAACTATATAGTGCCGTTTGAGACTTTTAGTCGTCTTTATCGGTTATAGGAAACTTGCTACAGTGACCTCAGTCACTTCAAGTTCTCATTCTCCATAGACTAAGACAGCATCCTTAGTTCTCTAAGATACTAACGGATGTTCTTAACATCAATCCAGTGACTATCACTCGGATTGGCCTGTTTGTGAATCCATATGCTCAAAGCGTATGATACACCAGGTCTCGTACATTTTTCAATGTACGGTTTCTAGGAGAGTATTGCGGAAGCCAAGCTTTCGCCGATATTTATTTTATGGGAATATCATTTCCAAGAAATGACGTATTATCATTATTTTATAGGACAACCACTATCAGTGCGCTCCCACTAACCTTCATATATATACACTAGAATTATTTTCGTTTTGAATTAAATCATACATCATTATGATTATATCAGAACGATAATTCCAAGAACCTAATGCTTGCTTCAATCCAATCATGGATCGAATAATCTGCATTATCCAAATGGATTTACCGTGGCAACAGGTAAAAGGTTGAATCGTAATCAACACAATGTTGATAACGATACCTTTCCGTTAAAGCCTAGCTCTATACGTTGGTATGTTGTCTTCCATGTATGTCTTCCTAGAAGACATATAGTACCAATAGGCACAATGCCTTGTGGTACATCAACTAGTATCCAAACTGGTTGATATACATGGAATCCATTTCGGATTACATGACACTTTGCCATAATTAGGGAGTTGATACCTTGTATCACTTCCTCATACGTAGTCAGTTAGTATTCCTCAATAAGATAGACATCTTTATGAGGTGCGATCAGAAACCCATACCCCAGGTTGTTTTCTGACTCAATCCGACCTACGCGCGGTTCTTGTGTATTCGAAGATTAATGGTAATAGTCTCATCCTGGATGAACTATTGTGTTCCATTAAGGATTCGTGCCTTAAACAGTATTACTCCGATTTTCATCGAGTATCACTATCCTCCCACTGACCACTGCATATCGGTATTCCTCTCAGGAAAAAACCGCATGGTGAGCAACAATCACATTGTTCTCATGTGAGATTTATAAGTACTGTACTTAAGGTTTCCCTAGGATAACCTATAATGGCACTTATCCTATTTGGGTCTTTTAGTTTGGTATCATCCAAACGTTATGCCTGGCATACCCAAATTATCAGGAATGAGAAACCCCGTTTCTTTCCTGTTCATATCTATATGATATCTGTCAAACAGATTTATATGGAACCTTATTCTAAATAAGTTTTGCACTGTTAAACATATCCTATTGAAGGAAATGGTAGCTCAGAGCGACTCGTGATTAACCTTATTATGTCTAACAAAATTCGGTTAATCCGTTCGGACACACCGTCAAACTGACGTATTCCGGGAGGAGTCCTTAATTTGAAAGAATACTATACTCTTTCATAAAAAACTAGAAACTTATTGCTTAAGTATTTTCCATTACAGTCTAACATGACGGTTTAATACTTTAGCCGATCAATTTGTCTATTTCGTGTCGAAACTCTAAAAGTTTCCGATTTGTGTTTCCAAAAGAAACACATAACCATACGCGATGCCACATCCGTACAGGTCACGAAATATTCAAATCCATATCTAGCCTA
The DNA here is from genome assembly GCA_019454045.1 of Zanthoxylum bungeanum. Taxonomy (NCBI): domain Eukaryota; kingdom Viridiplantae; phylum Streptophyta; class Magnoliopsida; order Sapindales; family Rutaceae; genus Zanthoxylum; species Zanthoxylum bungeanum. Next base: position 106,457 of record SKCR01023645.1, read on the forward strand.
GCTAGACATGGGCCCACTTTCTTCACTATGAAGTAGGGCTAACAGATCGGTGGCATTTACACTTTTACCAAGTAAATAGTGTTTTAGGCACTTTGCCCAAATAGACTAGATTCGTAGACTTTATTTGAATGGAATCAAATCAGTCCTAGTACCCGCTCTTCAAAAGTGCGGATATACGATTCTTGTTTAGTAGTGTCCTTGACAACTATGCCATAATTAAGTTTCTTAACTGATCAAATCAATTTGAGCTATTTATTTGTCATGTTATATATATTTGAGATATTATTTATATTCAAAATATAAATCCTGTTATTCACATCTAATGTGTTTATATCAACATCATCTTTATATAATGAAACACTTTAGTGTTCTAGAATATAAAGGTATACCCGCAGCGGGTTATACGCGATATAGAGATAATGTTCTAGTCAAACTAGCTACATTATAACAGTTTAAATTTAAGTACTACAACCCGAAGGTAGTTCCTAAATTCAGATATCTACGGTTAAAACAGCGACTTTCGTCCCGTTTTCAATTCACAGATAAATCTCGGCTTGAAGTCAGTATCCAGCTCATAGCGGATTCTGAACATCAATACATATATTTTATGTACCACATTAAGTATTTAAAATCCAATTTCAATACTAGTAGTGAACATAACTTTGACAAAATTTTAAAGTTAGAGCTCGCCTTTCTTTAATTCCTTCGTGTCTTCCATATCCAAATGGTAGTCACTTTGGGATATGTCAATTATCCTTTTCAATATTCAGAAACTTAGGCCAAGCCTTGGGTTTTTTTTAGAATATCGAAATGATGTGCACCTCGTGCTACATGCCCAATTGCAAACTTTGACTTTATCTCCTCTAGAATAGTCAATAATTCTCCAAGAATTATAAATTGCAATTTTAATACTTCTTAAATCTAAAATTAGATTTATGACAAGTATATTATTAAGCACTAAAGTCATCATCACATAAATCTTCCAAAGATTTTATGCTCTACTTATTTTGCTTAATTTTGGGCTTAAGGTATAATAAGTTATTTTATCAAATAAAATAACCTATTATTATTCCCAATATGAAAATTAAATCATTTAAAATATTTTATCCCAGATTATATTTTAAATATCCAACTTTTCAATTTTATCTTGATTACAATAGTCCAATTATTTAATCAACGATTAGTGGTACTATTATTATAATGATTATAATAGTCCAACTATATAATCAAATATAATCTAAATAATTAACCTCAATTACATTGATTACTATAGTCCAACTATAAAATCAACTGTAAACTGAAATTAATTAATTCAAATATATTGATTAATATAATCCAATTATATATAATCAAATATAATACAGTCCAACTGTATTAAAAACAACAATTAAATATTAGTTCAACTAATATTTAATTTATTCGACGAAATAATTATTATGAGCGCGTATGGCAAGTTATTAAACGAGTATTACAAATTCAATACTTGCCTCCCACTATTTTTTGGCGAGCCTCTAACCTCTGTCGAGTACTCGGGAAACAGTGTTTCCTAGTGGGCTAGGATCCCGTTAAATATCACACAATCTTGACTTTGGCCAACAAATTGTATGATAATTAACTAGGTAGATCTCGAAGATCAATTGGATCCCATCCAATTCCTAGATCCAGTAGGCGGATATCCAAATCCTAAACATATATCTTATATATGCCAATACATCCAATGTATTACCTAACCTTTTTCCTCTAAATCAACTAAGCCTTGGCTTTGGCACAACAAACCTAGTGATCCCAGTCAAGTGTGACCCATTGACCATGGAAAGCTTTGTAATCAATGTCGATGGACAAGAAGTGGTCTTGACTTTGGCCAACAAACCACAACTTGGACAAGACACCGATATGGAACAAAACTCTCGTGATTCAAACACATCTTTGACGGACAAAGGGCTTGACTTTGGCCAACAACCCAATGCCAATCTCGGATCTTGAGTGAGAATCACTCAATGGAAGGAAAAACACTTGATATTGAGCGAGGGGTTTTCGCGTGCAATTGGCTACCAATTTATTATCTTTGTTAAGGTCTCATCCTCATACACCCTTAAACATGCATTCTAAACACATAATAAAGCGCATATGAAATAAAATAATAATGATATGCTGATGGATACTTTACATTGATCCTAAATCAAATCTCTCATTTTCTCTCTCAAAGCTAGCACATGTATTTACTTTTACCCGTTACACTACACTTCTAAAGAAACCTCATATACATTGAGGGGAATAGGTGAGAAGAGAATACAAAGAGTATAGAGGTGATAAGGCTGGACACGCAGGTCCAATTAATAAATCAAATTTATTACAATTTCCAAAATCGTCCCACCCGACTAATATCCATCCGATATACATTATTCATGCATCGCAACCATGTATTCATACAAGCATGTTATCAATCAATCAATTAATTAATCTGATAATTAGTGATCATCCAATGTTCAAACAACGATTTGATTTTTGCTCGAGTCAAACTCGTTTTGCGAATAAGTACTCAAAGTACGAATTCTTGAATTAAATTAAACTACATAATTAAATCCAATTAATACGCATTTAATTCTAATTCACTATTTAATTCCAAATTAAATATTACACCTTTATTAACGAACCTTTACGACTTAAATTCCAAATTAATCGCAACGGGTCTCAAAGCCCGATTAACATCTAATGTTTATTTAATTAAAGTCCAATGGGCTTTTAATTAATTTCTATAGGCGTGGACTTTTGGTCAACTCGGGTCAAACCGAAAACCAAAATCCAATCCGGGAGTTACCCCATAAGCCTTTAAATTAATTTTGGCCCATTAGGCCCAATTAAATAATTAAGGTCTATTAAGTCATAATTGGACCTTTTGGATTCGGTTTTGGGCCTAATTGGATCCAACCAATTTTGCCTAAACCCAACTTTGTTACAACAAAGCCCAAAAGCCCAATTACAACCTAACAAGCCCAATTTCCAAAATCAAGCCCAAATTAATAAACTTACAAAATTCCAAATTTCACAATTAATTAACCTAAGTGTAATACACAATCAATTACCCAATTAACATTTCATTTATAAAACATCAATTAGCCTAATTAATCATGCACTTTAACATCCAATAGTGTCCAACATAATTTATCAAAATCAAACCCAATTTACATGCTTTAAGTCTCGGCAATTAGGGGTTTTTCAATTCGATTGGTTTCAATTCAATTGAGTCCACAATCATAATTTACCAAATCAATTCAACTCATCCAATGAATCAAACAACAAAATCACAATGAATTTCATGTCTAATTGAATTCGGCCAAGCCACTTTATTAAGGGAAAATTGTTCCAAATCACAATTCAATCCAATTGAACTTCAAAACAACATTACCCAATTTTTTTAAGTCATCCAATGATCAAACAAAACAAAATTACCAAGAGATTAGGGTTATCCAATTTTCGGCCATGCCTCAATTTGGGGAAAATTGATCCAATCCATTTTCTTGAAATTGATCACACACAATCTCAATTAAAACATGTTTTAAGCATACTTAAACATCCAATTTAATTAAAACATGCTCAAACACATTTTACCCAATTTCAAGTTACATGTTCAACTAAAGAATTGGGGAAAATTGATCCAATCCAATTTTCTTGAAATTGATCATGCACAACTTCAATTAATCAACATACAAGCATACTTAATCAACCAATTCAACCAAATCATGCTTCAATTGATTTTACCCAATTTGTCATGCCCAAAATTAGGGAAAATTGAATCCAATCCAATTACATGAAATTGATCATGCACAATCTCAATTAAACATCATCCAAGCATGCTTAAACAATCAATTTAACCAAAACAAGTCAAAATCGATTTTGCCCCAAAATAAACCCTAACTTTTTTCATGCTTGATAATAGCTCAAGATACCATTGTTGAGTTCTAATATATGTCCCAAGATCAACAAATCAAGCAAGAAAACGCATGAACACATCAAAGGAGTAAGGCGGAAACATAACTCACATTGAACGGTTTGAGATGCAAAGAACAAGCTGCGTTTTTCTTCCTCAAAGCAGTTCCGCAGTAAGCTTTTGAGCAAGGGG
>SKCR01023646.1:0-110493 GCA_019454045.1 Zanthoxylum bungeanum
GATTAATTGGGTTATTCTGGGTATTTGTATCTGACCATCGGAAGATGCTTTTGCATAAATTCGTGTTCCAGGCTAATAAACCAATATATTGCACAAACGTAAAATAACCACTTCATCTTAAAAAAGATATTGGAAGGATTCACAACCCTAGATAGTTTCTTAATATTGAATTTTCCCTTGATTTACTTTCGCACTGTTTTATTTATTCGTCTTTAGTTTAAAGTCACCATCCAATCAAACAACCAATCCATTAGATACTTGTAAAAATTTGGCTTTATAAATTAATAGCTTAGGTATTAAGTCCTCGTGGGATCCATATATTTATACTACTTGAACGATACGTGTGCTTGCGTTATACGTGTGTGATTACGCTGGTCAAGTTTTTGGCGCCGTTGCCGGGGACTATTTATCTTTCACTATTAGTTTTGTGGTTAGATACATTTACTTGTATCTAATTTCTTTTTACTTATTATTTTAATTTTCTCGTGTTTCAGGTTCTCAGACACTATATGAGATGAACCATAAGCTTTGAAATCCGACCGTTTGACCCATAAATTGAAAGAACCGTCAGACAATTGAGAAGGGAAATGCGAGAAGGCCAAGAAGCACTAATCAATATGGAACCTGAACCTTTGGAGATTGCACCACCAATTCCCATTCGAGACAGAACTATTCCGGTGGTTGACGGCTTCATTTCCTGGATTGTACTTCCTGCCTTACCAGCAAATGCGTGTGACATCCAAACATGCATTCAGATGATACAACAGTCAGTTCAGTTTGGAGGGAATGCAACTGAAGATCCTAATGCCCACATCAGCAAATTCCTGGAAGTTTGTGACACTTTCAACTATAACCGAGCAGCTGAAGAAGCAATGAGACTGCGTGTTTTTCCATATTCCTTGAAAGATAGAGCTAAGGCTTGGCTACATTCACTACCAGCAGGTTCCATCACAACTTGAAACACTATAGCCACAAAATTCCTTGCAAAGTACTTTCCACCAGCCAGAACTGCAAAGCTAAGGAATGACATCACATCCTTTGTGCAACATGACACAGAATCCCTCTTTGGAGCTTGGGAAAGGTACAAGGATTTGCTAAGAAAATGTCCTCACCATGAGATTGCAAAGTGGCTATAAGTCCAAACATTCTATAATGGACTTTCTGGAATAATGAGAACCACAATTGATGTTGTTACTGGAGGAGCTTTAATGGAAAAATGAGAAGATCAGGCTTGGGACTTAATTGAAGAAATGGCCAAAAATAATTCATTGTGGCCAATAGAAAGGAGCATGATTCAACGAATCGCAGGAATCTATGAAGTTGCAGCCAACACAGCAGTGAATGCCAAGCTGGATCAGATATGCAAATTCATGGAAACTCTCAGCACACAAAGCAATATTGGATCCACAAGTTCACCATATGGATGAGCACCGGAGATAGAATCATACCAACAAAATGAAGAGACGATGAATTATGTCAACAATTTCAACAGACAGGGAAACAATCCATATTCCAACACTTACAACCCAGGGTGGAGGAATCATCCCAATTTTTCATGGAGCAACAATTCAGGGTAAAAGAACAATCCACCACCAGGATTCTAACAGTAAAACAAAGGCCAGGAGTATGAAAAAGAACCAGGAATAACAGAAGTGCTGGCCCAGTTGAAAAAGCAAGAAGCAAAATATGATGCCTTAGTAGCTACGGTTCAAAATCAAGTAGTATTGAATCAAAGCCATTCAGCTTCTATTAAAGCACTGGAGAATCAAATGGGACAACTGGCCAATGCTCAGATTTACAGACCGCCAGGTAATCTTCCTAGCTACACAGAACAAAATCCAAGAAACAGAGGGAATGAGCAATGTCAAGCCATTACTTTAAAAGCGGTACTAAAATCAACAAAGATGTTGGAATCAAGGCATCCACTGAGGAAATTCCAAAAGAAACAGTTCGACAGATGGAGGAAAAAGAAGCAAAGGAAAAAGATAAAGAAAAAAATCACTCCACCTCCACCTTTTCCACAGTGTCTCCAGAAAAACAAACTGGACAAGCAGTTTGCTCGATTCTTGGAGGTCTTTAAAAAGCTTCATATCAACATTCCATTTGCAGAAGCGTTGGAAGAAATGCCCAGCTATGTCAAATTCATGAAAGACATTCTTTCATGAAAGCGGAGATTGGGAGATTACGAGACAATAACATTGACTGAAAAATGCAGCGCCATCATTAAGAGGAAACTTCCTTCAAAATTGAAAGATCCTGGCAGTTTTACTGTCCCATGCACCATTGGAGAACATTATATCGGTAAAGTTTTGTGTGATTTAGGTGCTAGTGTTAATTTGATACTTTTTTTGATTTACATGAAACTGCAAATTGGAGAAGCAATGCCCACCTCTGTCTCTCTACAACTTGCTGATAGAACACTTGCATTTCCGAGAGGTGTAGTTGAAGATATACTGGTCAAAGTTGACAAACTCATTCTCCTAGCAGATTTCATTATCCTTGACATGGAGGAAGATAAAGATGTACCTATCATCCTCAGGAGACCATTTTTGGCTACAGGTCGAACTGTTATTGATGTACAAAAAAGAGAACTAACCATGAAAGTGTAGGACCAAGAAGTTACCTTCAATGTTTTCAAAGCCATGAAATTCCTGAGTGATGAAAAGGAAGATGAATGTTTCAGAATTGATGTTGTTGATAGTATCATCCAAGATACGATACAATGCCACCTCCCACGGATAAACTTGAAGCTTGCATCACCAACATGACTGACAGTGATGAAATTCTGGAATGTATCAACTATATTGACAAACCATTTCGCTTCAAATCGACACCACATGTGGAAAGTCTTGAACTACCGAAGAAAGAGCAAATCAAGCCCTCAATTGAAGAACCACTGCAGCTGGAGCTAAAGCTACTTCCGAGCCATCTCAGGTATGCATTCTTAGGAAATTCTTCTAAATTACCTGTGATTATTTCTTCGTCGCTAACATTGGAGCAGGAAGAAAAATTACTGAGAGTATTACGAGAACATAAGAAAGCCATTGGATGGACTATAACAGACATTCGAGGCATTAGTCCATCATTTTGCATGCACAAAATTCTGATGAACGATGAGTACAAACCTACAGTAGAGCATCAACAGAGACTAAATCCAATCATGAAGGAGGTCGTGAAGAAAAAAATTATCAAATGATTGGATGCCGACATCATCTACCCCATCTCTGACAGTACGTGGGTGAGTCATATGCAGTGTGTGCCAAACAAAGGAGGAATTACTGTAGTCACAAATGAAAAAAATGAGCTGATTCCAACAAGAACAGTGACTGGATGGAGAGTATGCATGGATTACAGGAAGCTGAATAAAGCAACAATGAAAGATCATTTTCCGCTGCCATTCATTGACCAGATGTTAGACAGATTGGCAGGACATGAGTTCTATTATTTTTTGGATGGATATTCGGGGTACAATCAGATTGCCATCTCCCCAGAAGATCAGGAGAAGACCAATTTTACATGTTCGTATGATACTTTTGCTTTCCGCAGGATGCCATTTGGACTATGTAATGCTCATACCACATTTAAACGTTGCATGATGGCCATCTTCTCAGACATGCTGGAACATAGTATGAAGGTGTTCATGGATGATTTCTCTGTGTTTGGAGATTCATTCGACCACTGCTTGCAAAATCTGGAACATGTTTTACAAAGGTGCGAAGATACCAACATGGTACTCAACTGGGAGAAATGCCACTTCATGGTGCAAGAAGGCATCCTCCTGGGACATCAGATCTCACAAAGGGAATGGAGGTAGATAAAGCAAAGATCGAGACAATTGAAAAACTACCTCCACCAACATCTGTCAAAGGAATTCGCAGTTTTCTCGAACATGCTGGCTTTTACAGGAGATTTATCAAAGATTGCTAAACCTCTGTGCAATCTTCTGGAGAAAGATGTGCCTTTCAACTTCACCAAAGAATGCCATGAAGCTTTTGAGATATTGAAACAGAAGCTGGTCTCTGCCCCCATCATAGTAGCACCAGACTGGACCCTTCCATTTGAAGTGATGTGCGATGCTAGTGATTTTGCTGTAGGTGCAGTTTTGGGACAACGCAAAGAAAATTTTCCATACCATTTACTACTCCAGAAGAACTCTGAATGAAGCTCAACTCAACTACACAACCATTGAAAAGGAGTTGCTTGCAGTTGTGTTCGCTTTTGATAAGTCCTGCTCTTATCTGCTGGGTCCCAAAGTGGTGGTTTACAAATATCATTCAACAATCAAATGTTTGATCGCAAAGAAAAATGTCAAACCTAGATTGATCCGATGGGTGCTTCTACTGTAAGAATTTGACGTGGAGATCCGAGATAGGAAAGAGACAGAAAACCAAGTGGCAGATCACTTATCAAGGCTCGAGAATGGAGAAACAGCTGGCAATGAAATGAAAATCAAAGAAACTTTTCCAGATGAACAGCTGTTTGCCATGAAACAACAGGATGTCCCTAGTATGCTGACTATGTAAACTATATAGTATCAGGAAAATGGCCGTTGGAATGGACACATCAGCAATGAAAGAGGTTCTTCAAAGAAGTCAAGCAATATGTCTGGGATAAGCCATACTTGTTCAAACGCTGTGCTGATCAATTACTGAGACGTTGTGTTCCATAGAAGGAGGAAAATAGTGTTCTGCAACATTGTCGGACACTTCAGCGGAAGTAAAACTGCAGCCAAAGTGCTACAATCAGGTTTGTTCTGGCCCACTATGTTTAAAGATTCTTACTTATTTTCTCTTCAATGTGACATGTGCCAGAGAACGAGAAATATTTCAAGGAGAAATGAAGGACCTCTGCAAAACATTCTGGAAGTAGAGATATTTGATGTTTGGGGTATTGATTTTATGGGACCCTTGTTCCATCATTCGGAAACCTGTACATACTAGTTGCAGTAGACTACGTCTCCAAATGGGTTAAAGCAATTGCACTGCCATCAAATGATTCAAAAGTGTTGATTAAATTCCTTAAAAAGAATATTTTCACTCGCTTCGGAACATCTCGGGCGATTATCAGTGATAGAGGCACACATTTCTGCAACAGATACTTTGATGTACTCCTATCCAAATACAGAGTTACTCATAAAGTTGCCACTGCTTACCATCCACAGTCAAATGGACATGTTGAAGTTTCAAACAGGGAGATCAAAAGAATCTTGGAGAGAACCGTTGGATCAACAAGGAAGGACTGGTCTGAAAAATTGGATGATGCACTATGGGTTTACCGGATAGCTTACAAGACACCCATCGGTATGTCCCCATATCGAATGGTGTTTGGGAAAGCGTGTCATCTGTCAGTGGAGCTTGAACACAAGGCGTACTGGGCACTGAAGAAGTTAAATCTTGATCTACAAGCAACATGAGAGAAACGACTCCACCAACTCAACGAATTGGAGGAATTTCGCCTACAGGCTTATGAGAATGCCAAACTGTACAAAGAAAAGACCATGAAATGGCAGGAAAAAAAATAGTGCTTAGACAATTGGAGCCAGGGCAACATTTGTTGTTATACGATTCACGGTTGAAACTTTTCCCTGGAAAGCTGAAATCAAAGTGGCCAGGTCCATTTGTGATTACTCAGGTGTTACCCTACGAAGTTGTTGAGATATACAACCCCAAGTCCAACAATACATTCAGGGTAAACATCCAGTATGTCAAGCACTACTGGGGAGAATCATTTGAGCGACAAAAAGAAAGTGTCACATTTTCAGATCCAGCCTAACGTTTGGGCAGTCATGTCTAGCTGACGACGTTAAACTTAACACTAGCTGGGAGGCAACCCATGCAATTTGTGTATATATTCAGATTTGGTGTGTTTTAATTTTGGTGTGTTTAATTTTTATAGGTAAAGTCACATTTCAGGATGGAAGACGTTCTCGCAAATCTTCACAAGTAATTTCCTGCTCTCCCTCAAAACTCTCTGATGAAAGTCTACAAAGCTCACTTTTCTGATGATCAAAGGTATTCCTAATGACATTCGTTGGATTATAGAAGCACGGGTCCGATTGGCATGTGAGTCATCTGACTCTTTTATTTCATATCTGCCTGGTTTAGGAAGAAACACCTATGCTAAAAAGTGAAGAGCTAAAAGAATGGGTGTTTGTTATAAATGTCCTCGTATGACATGTAATACTCGTTGTCGTCCTTTTGGAATGATGTCTGATAACCGTGAAGATAAAATCAAATTCATTAGGGATGACTTGAGTAAGGGGTCTTTGGATGACATATCTAAGACTCTTGAGACGCATCCCAGTGGATATGTGCATCACACAATTCATATGTTATATACACAATTCCGAAAAGAAAGGCAACAATTTAGTCTCGGGAATCTGACTTTAGAAGACCATGTTTGCCAATTTATAAGAAAATTGGATGTGAAGCTTGTCCCTGACACATAGATGTCAATCAAGCCGTTATTTCTTGTAAATATTATTCTCTTTGTATATATCTAATAATTGTGATTATTTTTGTTATTTTCTTCTATTTTCTCCGACAGGATCCAGACTTTTTGACTTTCACGATATATTTACCTGTTTAGCTAATAATTATCATTTGGCAGGTACTTGTGCTATTATTACTCACCATTTTCAGGTGTTATAAATTCAACTCATCATTGCACTCTTGAAGGCATCCAGATTTGAGAAAGAAAGACAATAAAAATGGAAGCCACTTCAAGAAGATGAGTTGTAAACATCTGTGTGTTATGCGGTACTATTGTGGGTTCTAAGCCAGAGTTTGTTGCTGCAGCATAAGAATTGGGTAGAGTCATAGTTGAAAGGAATATGCACTTAGTATATGGTGGTGACAATCTTGGACTAATGTGGATCATTTCAAGGGCTGTACAGGAAGGAGGCAGTCAAGTCTTGGGAATCATTCCAAAACCTTTGGCAGATGTGAATCTTATAGGACCATCAAATAGAGAAGATCTAATCGTACCAGGTATGTGTGAACGACTGGTGGAAATGATTAACTGTGCTGATACTTTTATTGCTTTGCCAGGTGGCCTGGGCACGATGGAGGAAATTTTTACAGTACTATCTTGGGCGAACTTGAACATACATCAGAAACCGATTGGACTGTTTAATGTTGATGAATTTTATGATTTTCTTTGTGTGTTTCTCGATGATGCCCAGAGAAATTGGTTCGTGTCAAAACCTGTGAAAGAACTCCTCTTCACTGCCAGAACTGCCCAAGATTTAATTGACCAAATCTTAGCCTTTGAACCATAAATTGACCCTATCATTTCCAAGATAAACTGATTTGATAATGATCGTGGTAAGAAGCGTCGGATAAATCTGGATCTTAACCTTTAATTTTCATTTCAGATGTAGAATTGCAGCTAACCAGGTACTATCTTCTGAACTCTTCTTCTACTTTTTAAGACATTGGGGACAATGTCTCATTTAGGTTTGGGGGAGGAAATAGTTGACTAGTATCTTGTTTTTATTGTGTTGTTTTTATTTGATTTTTAGTCAAAAAATTTCAAAAAATTGAAAACAAAATTAAAAAAATTAATAAAAATTAAAAAAAATATTTTATTTTTGTGTTTTTAATTTGACTAACCAGGTGAAATTGGTGTGAGATAGCTATGTAAGGAATTTCCACTCCTGAGACATATCTCAACCTATTTCGTAACAAGTTAATTTTTGTTTATTTCCTCTTGAATTATTTAATTTGTGAAATCTCCATAAAACTGATTAAATTAGATCTTCATATGCTCAGTTGACAGGTATTATCAACATGCATGGTAACATACAGACATGAGTTGTAATTGAAAAGTTTATAATATTTAGTGCTCTAGTTTAATTGGAGGAAGCATCTAAAAAAGCGATAGGATAAAAAAAAAATCACACACACATCTGAGATCCGAGTAATTAAGTCCGTAGGGGTGTTTTAACACTTAGTGCCCTAAAACCAACTGGTTTGGGAGTCACTGACCCAAAGCTCGCTACATGGATAAAAAATGTTATAAAAATAAAAAGAGACATATGAAATCCGAGTAATTAAGTCCGTATGGTGTCTTAACACCTAGTGCCCTAAAGCCAACTGGTTTGGGAGTCACTGGCCCAAAGCTCACTACATGGATTGAAGATGTTGCTTTATTTAATTTCGAAAAAAAAAACAGAAAAAAATATTTCATTGCTAAAAAAGGTGTGAAGTCTGATATAACTTTAGGACAAGAATATTACTCTCTTTTCAACTACACTTATGAATATTGTGGGCACAATGAGTTGATTAATATTTTGTTGGTTGTGTATATGGAGAATGGTAAAAATAATCGGAGAATTTACTTATTTGGTAATTTAGAAAGAAACAAAACAACTACTAACTTGTTTATTCTAGTTTCTCTTGTCTTTTTACTTTTGTGTACATTAGTTTTATATTGATGTTTGTGGGTATCGTTACTGTAAGCTCTCACGAGACTACAACTCGTCCACTAGGGACACCTAGGGGTTTAAAGGCTTGTTGCATATGCTAAATGGAACCGTGATCCCTACGAAAAATGGCTTAGTTTAATTTTATTTTGAAGATGTTTATGTTATTTTGTTGTTTTGCTCGAGTACTAGCAAAATTTTAGGTTTGGGGGTGTGATGAGTGGTAAATAGATCACTAATTCCCACTCATCTCACTTATTATTTCGCTTAGTTTCTCGAGTTTTATGAACATTTTGATGTGTTTTAGTTTATTTTGTAGATAAAATAAAATCAAGACTCAATGGAATCAATCAAGACGAAATATAGAACAAATAATGGCAAAAATTGGACTTGACATTTGGATTTTGGAGGTTGGAAACTTGAAATGGTGTTCTAACGAAGTACAATTTCAGAAATTTTAGCTTTACGTAATTTTCGTATTTTGGCCATAACTTTCTACTCCGATATCATATTGAGGTATTCAAGTTCCAGATTAAAGAAGACTCAAAGATATACAACTTTGACGTTCATAATAATTTCGAATTCGGAAGATGTCATGACCGAAATGGATGAAACATTCGTAAGTGTGTTATTTGTAATTAATAAAGTCATTTTAAAAAAAAAATAAAATAATGAAAATTGTCAAACTTCCACCAAACATGCTTACATGTTTGGTGGAGGATTTGGTGCCATGTTTGGTGTTATGTTTGGTGGCATGTTTGGTGGAGAAATTAGTGGAGAAATTGGTGAAGGCAAAATTTTGCCTATAAATATCAAGCCATTTCATTTGTAAATTTTATACTTTCTTCTATGTAATTCCTTAAGAATACTAAGAAGATTGTATCTTATTTGTTTATTTACAGTTTCAGTAATTAATTTTCGCATTTACACTTTCTTTTCTTTACTTTTCAGTCTTTACTTTCTGTAATTTACTTTTACGCAATAATACTTTTCTTTCTTTACTTTTCAGAAATGAGGAGGTAACTCCCCCTTGCTGGGGTGAAAGGTAAAACTTTTAGTAGTAATATTTAGATTAATCTCCCTTAATTATAATATATAAACTATATATTTAAAACTTGACTTAATAGGATATCGCTTTATTGGTCGATTGGACTTAATGAGGATACCGCCTTATTTTCTTTTTGCTTTTGTGTACATTATATTGACGTTTGTGGGTATTGTCACTGTAAGCCCTCACGAGACTACAACTCGTCGACTAGGGACACCTAGGGGTTTAAAGACTTGTTGCATATGCTAAATGTAACTGTGATCCCTATGAAAGTGGCTTAGTTTAATTTTATTTTAAAGATGTTTATGTTATTTTATTTTGTTGTTTTGCTCGAGGACTAGCAAAATGTTAGGTTTGGGGGTGTGATGAGTGGTAAATAGATAACTATTTCCCACTCATTTGACTTAAAATTTTGTATAGTTTCTTGAGTTATGTGAAAATTTTGATGTGTTTTGTTGTATTTTATAGATAAATAAAATAACAGGACTCTCTAAAGGCAATTCAAGGCCAAAACAGTGGAAAACGGACAAAAGGGCAAAAATATAAATTTCCTGCTAAAATACGCCGTGCTAAAATGCGCCGTCTGCTAACGTGCGTCGGAGACTGCTAACATGCACCTGACACGTGGATAAATCAGAGAAGTTTTGCTATCATGCGCCATTGCTAACAACGCATGTCACATGTCAACACCTACTAACGTGCACCGGACACGTGTCATCATCACATGCTGCCGACACTCATCATTGAAACACGTCATTGCTGATGTCATGCTGACGTCAGTGTCGCGACACAAACAGCCTTACGCATCGCGACGTCAAGCCAATAATTGAGATAATAATTTTGCTGACGCCATGTGTCAACATCTCGCGAAGCCAGCGCCACGTGTCTTCAATTAACGGCGCATCGCAACGCGCAATGTTCCAAAATTTTACCTATAAATTGAGGCCGAATTTCATTTGTAAAATCATACTTTCTTCTGAGGAATTCCTTAAGAATACTAAGAAGAATGTATCTTGTTTGTTTATTACAGCTTTCAGTATTTAATTCTTGCATTAGCACTTTCTTTTATTTACTTTTCAGTCTTTACTTTTTTGTATTTAATTTATTTACTTTTACGCAATAGTATTTTACTTTCTTTACTTTTCAGTTTTTACTTTTTAGTAATGAGGAGGTAACTCCCCCTGCTGGGGTGAAAGGTAAAGCTTTTATTATTAATATTTAGATTAATCTCCCTTAATTATAATATATAAACTATTTAAAACCTGACTTAATGAGGATACTGCCTTTATGGTCGGTTGGACTTAATAAAATTGGTTTTAACCTTACTAAGCTAGACACCACATGTTTGGTCGGTTGGAATTTATTATAAATTTGACTTAATCAGGATACCGCCTATATGGTTGGTTGGTAATATCATACAAACAAAGTTAATATATTATAATAAGAGAGATATCTAAAATAGAAGTAATAAAAATGGACTCTAACCCCCATCATTTTCTTTTATTGTACTTTTCCCTTTTTAATTTCCAGCATTTACTTTATTAAAGCTTTTACTAGTCTTAGTTATGTGTAGTAACTAAATCAGTTATCTGGGGTTGTGATGAATTCCAATATCACTAGTTTATAAGGGGTTATTTTATAGTTTGGGTAATATAATGGTTTATTTATTGAGCCTTAGTCTTAATGCTTCTTGTTAACTGGCCATTAATAAGATTGATCTGGTAAACTTAAAATGAACTTGGAAAAGGGATTTTAGGTTTAAGCCTTAGACTCAATAGCCCACGATCTTCCTTGAGGATAGATAACCCTTTAATAGATTTCCTTACAGGATATGAATATACCTATCAGACGGGGGTAGCCATAATTGGAACTTAATCTTAATAAATTCAGATAACTTGGTTGACATAGGAATATGATTAATTGGGTTATTCTGGGTATTTGTATCCGACCATCGGAAGATGCTTTTGCATAAATTTGTGTTCCAGGCTAATAAACCAATATATTGCACAAACGTAAAATAACCACTTCATCTTTAAAAAAATATTGGAAGGATTCACAACCCTAGATAGTTTCTTAATATTGAATTTTCCCTTAATTTACTTTCGCACTGTTTTATTTATTCGTCTTTAGTTTAAAGTCACCATCCAATCAAACAACCAATCCATTAGATACTTGTAAAAATTTGGCTTTATAAATTAATAGCTTAGGTATTAAGTCCTCGTGGGATCTATATATTTATACTACTTGAACGATAAGTGTGCTTGCGTTATACGTGTGTGATTACGCCAGTCACTTGGTAATGTTGAAAAGTTTCTGGTATGCTTGACTTTATGTTTTCTTTGTTGCACGAGCATGGTTACTTACTCAGTTTTATATCTCATACCAAACCAGTTTTTAGCTTTGCAGGTTGGCTCCAAACAGGTCAACCACATCAGCTTTGGAAGTCATGCTCGAGACGCGGATCATCCAAATTTCAGTCACCCTAGCACGTTGTTGTATATATTAAGTAAAAATTTTGATTGCATGTGATGTGAGCATGAAGCCCTTAAGTGTTAATTGATGTTGTGGGCATTAAGTGTTGATTTTAATTTTCATATGTTTTGTGTGGACCTGATGTCATTTTTATAGGTGATGTCTATTTCAGGTCTCATTTTGATACTGGACTTTGTTCCAAGTTGCCCAATTTTAGGATACATCATGTCCGTTTTTCTGTAAATTTGGAGGCTTATGGAGATAGGTTAATCATGTCTTATACCGGTAGCATCATGCCTCTGGCAGAGTGTTACAACTAATTTCAAACTTCAATCCTCTTTTGTATATAACACTTATACACTAAGTCTGAAAGTACAATTAGTATCGAATGACATAAATGATAATTTATGATATGCGATTTTAAATTCAACATTTTAATAAATGAACAACTGCATCATTTAACACTTAAAATAAATTTCCGTTTACATATTACAATATGCTATTGAGCATATATCCCAATAATCTTCGCATACGTATAATCCTTCCGTCATGGGCATCCAGATAAATACCATAAACATAGATATTATAATTTTATAAGAATTGTATTAGAATAAGAAAACATATTATACTATCCTATTATAATTATAAAAATACTATTAAATTATAAAAAAATTAATAAATCTCCTAATATGGACCATATTATAATAAGAAAATATATTATACTATCCGATTAAGTTTTGAATAATATCACATATAATATGATTTAGCATTAGGGGTTAAACATGATTTAGCATTAGGGGTTAGGATATCTGGGCTTGGTCCATAATAGTTTCACCAATGTTGGAACCAGTTTGGAAGGCTTTCAACAGTTATTTTGGAATTAAAGAAAAATAACCATGAATGGCTTTTCTTTGGGTTTTGAACTAGGAAGGTGTTAGATTGGGCCATTGTTAACTGTTTTCAAGTTGTATGCTTTGAGATCCTGTGTTTATGGTATCAGACTAGGTGTGGTTGGATGTGACATATTGTAAAGATTTCATGTTTTCTTTCTTTTAAATTATCTTCTGTGTGTTTGTTGAATTTTTTACTGGTTGTAAGCCCCGTCAAGGATAGGATTCCGCTTAGGGCAGTAAACCCATACCTGTAGGCAAACTCATAGGTCCTAGTTTAAAAGTTTAGTTACCCATGGAGTCTCTACTCTATAGAACCTCCTCTTTGTCTAGCTCTTCTACTGATAAGACTAGTATTTCAAAGAATATAGTGAACTCAGAAGAATTTATAATTGAAGATTTTGATAAAGCCATTGACTGCTGGAAATTACCAAAGATTTCTAAAGATACAATTTATAAAACTAAAAGGCTTGATTTTCTAAAAACAGATTATATCATAAAGACTGAAGAACGTGATATTACTCTTACAAAACCTTTTGAGAATATTAAATTATTTTCTGAACATGCTCTAAAACATTTAAGAGATAAAAATTTAATTATGTGCATGTTGGTTTAATCCAAGTTGGAATAAAGCCCCTCACAAAAGAAGGCCTAGATACCTCCATCCTAGCAGTTCTAAGAGATGGCAGATTCATCTCTTTTGATGATTCTTTACTCAGTAGTATTGAATCAAGTCTCTGTAAAGGTCCTATTTCTTTTGACTGTTACCCAAACATTACAGTCTCCTTACAAGATAAAAATATCCTCAAAAGCATGATTCTTCAAATCAAAACCCATAATTACCATATGTTTGAAGGATCAATCCCTGTTGCCTTGATCTACAAGATCTCCTACAAAGCTATGCATTCTGCGTTTAATACGCAACATAAACTTCAATCAAAAAAGGATGAAACTCTTCTCTTACAGACTGACCTTTCAAAATTTAAATCCTTTTTTAAATAAAGTAAGTCATTTTGTTTTTTCTTTAACAAAACACTAACATGGTTCTGGTAAACAGAACAAGCTTTTACAATATTCAAATTTCTCGTTTTAGGTTTTTCAATAAAAGAAAACTTTAATTTCTTATTCTTTGCTTTACAGGTTATACCATCATAATTAACGGTATAAGGGGTAATGAGGTTTATGAAAGGAGTTCCAAGGATAACAGCATGATGTATATCATTTGTTAAAAGAAAAGAAGTCCTAAATTCAAAACCATCATTTGGGATTAAAGCATCTACTTTGGAAGAAATTTTTAATTTTGAATTATTTGCGGCAGAAAGTCTTTCATGTGTTTTTTTATGAAATCTATTTGGAATAATAATTTCTTTTATACAATTTAAATCAGCACCTGTGTCAAACAAGGCAACTGTGTCAATTTGGAAATCTGATGAGAGGATTAAAGTAATCCAAATTAAATATTTTCTTGTTGTCACTTGTTTTAGAACAAAAAGAAAATCATTTGGAAGAGGTTCGATACAATCAAGATTTTGGATTCCAGTCTCATCATTTTCAGAATCTGGATCTTTTTCTGAGTTTCCTTCCAACTGAATTTTAAGAAGAAGTTGGATGGTTTCAGAGTCATTTTTCTGTTTTTCTTTTAAATCTTTTATTTCAAACTTTATTTCTTGAATTTCTTTTTGGAGGTCTTGAAAACTGGGTGTATCTTTTTTATTTTTCTTTTTACTTAGGATCTGAGTAAGATCATAAGTATTCTGTTTTAAAACAAGAGTTTTGGAAGATTCACCTTTGTCAAAAGTTTTTAGAAGTTTATCAAGATATTCCCTTTGTAAATCAGGATTTGAAATATGTTTTACAATATCAAGAAAAGTTTCTTGTTCTTTAGTTAAAACATTAAGTTTCTTATTCTTTAAGTAAGAATCTGTGTCCGAATCACTATTGCTTTGACTAGAGGTATCTGAGTCAACTAACTCATCAACTTGTAAAGGTTCAGAATTTCCTGTTACTGAAGATTCAGACTCAGAAGATTCAATAAGCAGATTTGTTATTTTGGAAAGAATTTCTTCACTGAGATCAAGTTCATGAAGTTTTCTGTTCATTCTACAATATTTTACAGTATGTCCTTTCTTTCCACATTTGTAACAAGTAGCTTCCTTATAATTGAAAGGGGCTTTGGTTTTAGAAGTGTAAGGTTTTCTATTAGACTTCTTATAAGGCTTTGAAGGTTTTTATAGAAATTTTCTTTAGGATTAGGATGAGATCTTTTAAACTTTCTAGAATCGTAATTCCTTTTGTAAGGTTTTGAAGAACATTTTCCTTCACAATCTTTGGAGGTACTAATTTTGAAAGGATCATAGTT
Source organism: Zanthoxylum bungeanum (assembly GCA_019454045.1). Lineage (NCBI taxonomy): Eukaryota > Viridiplantae > Streptophyta > Magnoliopsida > Sapindales > Rutaceae > Zanthoxylum > Zanthoxylum bungeanum. The sequence goes on from SKCR01023646.1 coordinate 15,195, forward strand.
GAACTGTTTACAAAAACTACCTAGTTCTTGCTTAGATTTCCTAAGCTCCCATTTTAGGCGTTTCTGTAATTTCAAGTCTTGGCAAATCTTTAAACCTTCCTTATTGATGAAACTAACTAACTCACCATAAGTAAGTCTATCATAAGGGATGAGGTTGTCATAGAGGGCTTTAATGGAATTTCTAACTTTTTCACCTAGAAGGGTAGGTAAACCAGCAAGGAATTTCTCTTTCCAACTTATATTATTAGCATCGTCTCTTAGAAAGAGTCGTGTAAAGAAGGTGGTTTTATAACTTTGGAAATCACTAAGCTTTCTACATCTTAAGTTGTGTAGTAACTCAGCATTTTTATCACGTAGGTGAGAGGGGTCACCTATGAAATGGAGAGAAATGGTCAAAATTAAGGTAGCAACAACATCTTGAATAGGACTGTTATATTTATCCAGAATAGGAACATTGTCTTCATCTGTTTGAATAGCATTCAAGACATCTAACTGTTGTTGTCTGGTGAGAAGATGATCCCACCATCCTTTAAGTTGACCGGTAAAACCTGTCTCTAAAGTCAATAAAGTTCATTGGGAATTAGCACTACCTGCTACTTCTCCTCCTGATCTAGCCGTTGATAATAGGCCTAGTGCTGGTCTTACAGACTGACCTTTCAAAATCTAACACTGTCATTCCTAGACCCATCCAATGGAAAGATATCAATCTTCCTCATGAATGGGTTCTAGAAGGAGCCACTGAACCAGTGATTCCAAGACAACTTGAGCCAAATACAGAGTTACAAAATGTGACTCAGTATTCTGATGGAAAAGTCAAATTATCTTTCAGAAGAAATACTTCATCTAGGTTCTGTGATTTAGAATCAATTTCTAGTATTCCCTCGTTAGAAAGAAATTCTCTAAAATCCCGAACCTGTCATACAAAGACCAACCTAGGTTTTCCACCTCGGATATCCCTAGTAGTTCTTCTATACGTTCTGTTGATTATACTACTAGTATCCCTCACCCTATTTACACTAGTACTCAACATGAACAAAGTAAAGAGGAGAAGGACCCTTCTCCCCCTACTTCTCCAACATTTTCTGCTGTCACAGAAAATGTCATAAATGTCCTGCAAAAAGATTTTAATTTGGATAAAGCCTCCTTGCATAAAGATTTTTATTCTGATTCGAATAAAGAAAAAAGACTTTGGTTTTTTAAAAACTTTCTAAACCAGAGAAAACAAGTTCAAGAAATCTATTATGAATTTATAAACTTGCATAAAGTCCACATTACATTTTTTGATTGGTTTGAAATATATGCTTCTGAAAATAATATTTCTTACCCTTTTAAAGAATCAAATCCCATTACTATTAGAAAGAAAATTCCTCAATGGAATCTTTCTGATAGCGACAGAACTATTGAATCTGAACACCCTTCTTTGAGAAACATAACTATAGATCATGGTGAACCTTCAGTTCAGGTTAAAGCCTCACCTTTAAAGATTCATAGACCCAATGACACTGATAAAGACTTAGATAGTATTATCCAACAGAATAATTTCTGTAATACTAATTTAAATACAATTGGAAAACAGTTAACTAGGATAGAAGGTCAAATCCAACAATCTACGATTACTGTTTCTTCCTTAAAACCTGTAGTAAAGCCAAATGAGGACAAGAAACTTAAGAAGCCTATTTTTGAACCATTCCAGGTTTCTAAAGATAGTCAGAAGCTTGTCCATGAGTCAAAATCTGATTTTGTTAGAGCTATTAAAGAACAATTGGATATGATAGAAACATCATCTTCCTCTTCAAAAAAGAAAATTGATATTGCCCTAGATACTCCCCAATCTAGTAGTAGAATAGGAGTTCTAGATTTAGATAACTCTTCTATAGCTTCTTCAGACATAGAAGCCTTTCAAGAAAAATCCAAACACAGTACCAGATCTGGATCCCAGAAATGGTGCTCTGAAGGAGGAGGGAGAAGAGAAAATACAACTGAGGGGAGAGATCTGGTCTCTATGCCTCAGAGGAGTAGTAACAGTTTAAATGGCAGGACTGATATAATTATCAGTCTGCGAGCATGCTTTGAAATTGCTTTTAAATAAACATACACAGCTTTTACATATATTTTGAAACAAATGCTTAAGATTTTTCTTTAAGCATTCATGCTTAAGACTTTTCTTTGTTTTTCTTTGTACAAAAACAAAGAAAATGGGGAAAATTTTTTCTGAAGCAGAGCGAACATAATGGTTATATATATATATATATATATATATATATATATATATATATATATATATATATATATATATATATATATATATTTCGGTCAGGCTCAGGTAAGGTTCATGTGGACTTTATGTGGACGGTAAAGGCAGATAAAGATAAAAAGTTCTGTTGATGGTGTTTTTTAAACACTATGATATTTAAGCGGTACGGCAAGGGTAAAAGGGTAATTCCCTTCTTGATCGAGACCACTAATGCCGACCCGACCATTCATTGTTGCATACACCAACGGTAAGGGGCCGAGCACTTGGTGATCAGTGACCGACCACTTAAGCTCGGGTGGACAGGTATTGTCAGATCGATAGTAGCATTCTCAGTTCAGAGGACCATTGTGACCGACCTCATAAAGACCGACCAGATAGCGAGATATACTCCAGATGATAAGTTATCCTATTCTTATGGGATAAAGAGATAAGTTATCCTATTCTTATAAGGTAAGGAGATAAGTTATCCTACTTTCATAGGGAGAGGTTGATGAGTCAGTATCCTAATAGGATATGGGAAGTGAAGGTAGTTTTCAACTAGGAATCCTTAGGGGAAAAGGAAACTGATTCTTAACTATTATAAGTAGAAGAGGAAAGTGTAAGTAAGTGGAAGAAGCATGAATATCATTACCATGAGACTTGTAAACACAAGAGATATCAGAGAAACATATCTCAGTAATAAAAAGATCGTCCGTTCTGTGCCCGTGGACGTAGACTGGATCTGATCCGCCGAACCACGTTAAATCTCCTTGTTGATTGGTGTATTTATCTTTCTTTTGCTAAGTTTTCTTTTGGTTCCCCCATAACCGAACAAATCCACTATTGAGGGAGGATTGTCTCGGGAGTAAAATTCCCATATTGCCCTGAGATCGAAATCAGCCGTCAACAGTTGGCGCAGTCTGTGGGGAACTCCAACAAAAAGCAGCTCGCGTGGTAAGACAATGGCAGAAGGTGGAAAACACCGATCGTCAGGGAGTTCAACATCAGATTGATGATGCATTAGTAATTGAAGATAATGACATCTCAGATGATGAAGACGACGATCATGAAGATGTACTAAAAGATGATTCTCTGCCTCTTTGCCTGTCCGAAAAAGTACATGATGTAAAATTTGGAGATTCAGCGGAGGATAGTGCCACTGCTCCAACGGCTAGTGATAGCCAGAATAATCCAGCTTCTGAATCCAGTAGCAGAGGTGCTACTGCTAGGGATTCTGATCCTGCAGATTTTAGGAGTGGCAATTCTTATGGTTCAAGGGGTGAAGTGTATGAGGGAGCGCGTGAACCCTTCGTGGTAGGATCAAACTCCCGAAGTCAGAAAGTAACTACCCCATGACTTGCATCTGTCAAGGCTGGATTTGTTCCGCCGAAGCCTCTGTGTGCCACCGGATCGAGGCCGGATTCGTTCCACTGAGGTTTCGTGGTGTAGGCTTGGGGCTGGGTTTGTCCCGCCGAGGCCTCTGTGTGCCACCGGCTCGGGGCTAGATTCATTCCGCCGAGGTTTCGAGGTGTAGGCTCGGGGCTGGGTTTGTCCCACCGAGGCCTCTGTGTGCCACCGGCTTGGGGCTGGATTCGTTTCGCCGAGGTTTCGTGGTGTAGGCTCGGGGTTGGGTTTGTCCCGCCGAGGCCTCTGTGTGCCACCGACTCGGGGCTGGATTTGTTCCGCCGAGGTTTCGTGGTGTAGGCTCGGGGCTGGGTTTGTCCCACCAAGGCCTCTGTGTGCCACCGGCTCGGGGCTGGATTCGTTTCGCCGACGTTTCGTAGTGTAGACTCGGGGCTGGGTTTGTCCCGTCGAGGCCTCTGTGTGCCACCGGCTCGGGGCTGGATTCATTCCGCCGAGGTTTCTTGGTGTTGGCTCGGGGTTGGATTTGTTCCGCTGAGGCTTCTGTGTGCCACTTGGTTATCCGGCTCGGGGCTGGATTTCGTTCCGCCAAGGCCACTTGGTTATTCGGCTCGGGGCTGGATTTCTTTCCACCGATGCCACTTGGTTATTCGGCTCGGGGCTGGATTTCGCTCCGCCTAGTTGGCCATTATGGTTTCTCTCAGCTCGGGGTCGGGTTACGTCCCACCGAGTCTGTCTCTTTGGACTGGGGATGTAACATTCCCCAAAGCCAAGTGTTTCTCTCGGCTCGGGGTCGGGTTACGTCCCACCAAGTCTATCTCTTTGGACTGGGGACGTAAACATTACCCCAGAGCCAAGTGTTTCTCTCAGCTCGGGGTCGGGTTAAGTCCCACCGAGTCTGTCTATTTGGAATGGAGACGTAACATTCCCCCAGAGCCAAGTGTTTCTCTCAGCTCGGGGTCGGGTTACGTCCCACCGAGTCTATCTTTTGGAGTGGGGACGTAACATTCCCCCAGTGCCAAGTGTTTCTCTCAGCTCGGGGTCGGGTTACGTGCCACCGAGTCGGTCTTTTGGACTGGGGACGTAACATTTCCCCTAGTGCCAAGTGTTTTTCTCAGCTCGGGGTCGGGTTACGTCCCACCGAGTCTGTCTTTTGGACTAGGGACGTAACATTCCCCCAGAGCCAAGTATTTCTCTCAGCTCGGGGTTGGGTTACCTCCCACCGAGTCTGTCTCTTTGGACTGGGGACGTAACATTCCCCCAGAGCCAAGTGTTTCTCTCTCAACTCGGGGTCGGGTTACGTCCCACCGAGTCTGTCTCTTTGGACTGGGGACGTAACATTTCCTCAGAGCCAAGTGTTTTTCTCAGCTCGGGGTCGGGTTACGTCCCACCGAGTCGGTCTTTTGGACTGGGGATGTAACATTTCCCCTAGTACCAAGTGTTTTTCTCAGTCGGCTCGGGGTCGGGTTACGTCCTACCAGATCTGTCTTTTGGACTGGGGACGTAACATTCCCCCAGAGCCAAGTATTTCTCTCAGCTCGGTGTCGGGGTTACGTCCCACCTAGTCTGTCTCTTTGGACTGGGGATGTAACATTCCCCCAGAGCCAAGTGTTTCTCTGGGGAATGTTACGTCCGAAATCAAAAGACAGATTCGGTTGGACGTAACCCGACACCGAGCTGAGAGAAATACTTGGCTCTGGGGGAATGTTACAGATTCGGTAGGACTGAGGATGTTGCTGGCTGTGAAGAGTTGGCCGAGAGGAGTGAGTGCCAATGGATGTTTGTGCGTAAAGGCTGCGATGAGAGAGATGAGTTAGGTTTTAGGGTTTATTCTGTTTTGGTTCCTGAGAATGAGCCGGGGGTATTGGATGTGTGGTGAATGGTTCTTTTTATAGGCAAAAGGATGGGTTTCCCTTGTGTGAATAGGGAAAGGATTTTTGTATTAATGAAGATATCTTTTAATTAGGAATGTCTTTGAATTTGATTTGATTTTTTCTCTTTTGATGGGGATATTATTCGATTTGTAATTTTTTAATTAGGGAATGTATTTTAAATAGATTAGGAAAGTTTGATAGATTTCTTTAATTTAGGAAGGGGGTTTATTTAATTTTGGAATTTAATTTAATTGCATTTTAATTGGATTTAATTTAATTTAATTTGTGTTTCAAAATGTTTATATTATTTGGATTGGGCTTGGGCGAAATGGGCTTGGTGTGTGGTTTAGTGTGTGGCTAGGGATGTGTTTTAAAATGGAGGTCCAACAAGCGAACTCGAAGCTACTCCAGCAAATTAAATCTAACAATGTTTCAATTCTTGACTTTTCCCTTCCGACGTCCGTTTCCCGCGACTTTCACAATCAAAGAGGTTGTGTCTCCATATAAGACTCATCATCGGGACTTACATGCAAAAATGCAGTGCCTACAGTCGCCACCACTTTGATGGGACTTGTAGTGTGTGTAACAGTGAAAATCCTATTAAAGTTATGCAATGCATTTTTACTTACCTGGCTCGCCAGCTGCCACCTGACTTGCTTGTTGCTTTGAACTGAGTTGATATGGTGGCGGGTGCCTCGACCCCTGGGCTTTGTTCCCGAACCACCAAATGTGAATTGTGCTGATGGTACAGTGGGCCCTCGACCCTGGGACACATCCTAAAAGTGATGATGAATGAATTCCTGGCTCGCCAGCTGCTACCTAACTTGCCTGTTGTTTTGAACTGAATTGATATGGTGGCGAGGTGCCTCGACCTCTGGGCTTTGTTCCCGAACCACCGAATGTGAACTGTGCTGATGATGCAGTGGGCCCTCGAACCTGGGACGCATCCCGGAACTGCAACCGATATGTGGGCCCTCGACCCTGAGACACATCCTAAAAGTGATGATGTAGTGGGTCCTCGACCCTGGGACGCATACCGGAACTACAACTGATGATGTAGTGGGCCCTCGACCCTGGGACGCATCTCGGAACTGCAACCGACAATGGGGGCACCTCGACCATGAGATGCGTCCTAATACCGCTGACAATGTGGGCCTCGCCCTCAAACTGATGATGTAGTGGGTCTTCGACCCTGGGACGCATCCCGGAACTACAACTAATGATGCAGTGGGCCCTCGACCCTGGGACGCATCCCGGAACTGCGACAGATAATGGGGGCACCTCGACCATGGGACGTATCCCAATACCGCTGACAATGTGGGCCTCGCCCTCAAACTGATGATGTAGTGGGTCCTCGACCCTGAGACACATCCCCAAAACTGCTGATGATGATATGTCTCCATACCCGGAGTGCCATACCCGGGGAAACTGATAATGATGCTAATGTGGGCCTCGCCTCCAGAGTGCCATACCCGAAAAAACTGATACTGATGCTAATGTGGGCCTCACCCCCAGAGTGCCATACCCGGCAAGACTGATACTGATGCCGATGCGGGCTTCGCCCCAAACTGATACTGATGATGTCGGGTGGTTCATTTCCGAACCGCGATCTATTTCCGGAGTACCATTTTCGGCATGTTAAACCTCATTTCTGAGGCGTCGCTGATGTGATGGTGGTCCATTTCCGAACCGGGCTCCATTTTCGGAGTACCATTTTCGGTGGTTGATAGCGGTCCATTTCCGAACCGTGCTTCATTTCCGGAGTGCCATTTTCGGCGAGTGATAGTGGTCCATTTCTGAACCATGCTTCATTTTTGGAGTGCCATTTTCGGCGAGTGATAGTGGTCCATTTTTGAACCGTGCCCCATTTCCGGAGTGCCATTTTCTGCGAGTGATAATGGTCCATTTTCGAACCATGCTCCATTTCCGGAGTGCCATTTTTGGCGAGTGATGCAGTGGACCTCGACCTTGGGACTCATCCCCAAAACTGATACTGACGTGGGCCACAACCCCTGGGACTCATCCCTAAAACTGATACTGATGTGGGCCTCAACCCTGGGACTCATCCCCAAAACTGATGCTGATGTGGGCCTCTGCCCTTGAACTCATCCCCGAAACTGATGCTGATGTGGGCCTCGGCCCTGAGACTCATCCCTAAAACTGATGCTGATGTGGGCCTCGGCACTAGGACTCATCCCTAAAACTGATGCTGATGTGGGCCTCGGCCCTGAGATTCATCCTAAAAAATGATGCTAATGTGGGCCTTGGCCCTGGGACTCATCCCCGAAACTGATGCTGATGTGGGCCTCGGCCCTGGGACTCATCCCCGAAACTGATGCTGATGTGGGCTCGGCCCTCAGATTTATTCCCGAAAACTGCTGGTAATGTGGGGTTCGCCCCATGGGATCCATTCCCGAATTCATTCCAAAACTACGACGATGTAGGCCTCGATCCTGAGACTTATTCCTGGATTCATCCAAAAATCTGACGATATGGGCCTCGACCCTGGGATTCCTTCCCGGATTCATTCCAAAACTCCGACGATGTAGGCCTCAACCCTGGGATTCATTCCCGGATTCATTTCAAAACTCTGACGATGTGGGCCTCGACTCTAGGATTCATTCCTCAAACTGCTGATAGTGTGGGCCTAGGCCCTGGGATTCATTCCCGAAACTGATGATGCTATGTTGCTGTTTCTGGTTGGCTTGCATTTGCCGCTTTCTCTTTTTCTTTAAAACCTGTGAACAAAAACAAGACAAAGATCACGTGTAAATGACTTGTATGCATGCATGAATGAATGTGTTTCCTATTCCGATGATTTAGGTCTTCCTTGTGCTCTTCGGTGCTCTTTGCCTACAAAAGTCTTTGGTCGCCCCCAGGGTCTGCTTGCAATTTTCTTCTGCCAGTTCTCTTCTGGTTATGTCCCTGATTCGCGAGGTGGTAGACTGGTCGCCCCCAGTCTTGGTTTAACTTTCTACTCTCCGCTGTTTGGACTTGGTCAAGATGAACCACATGGTGGGGCCTTCCATATCATCATACTATATTACATGCTACGAATTAGTCTCAATAGTTATACATATCATTGTCCTCAAAGAATGCTCAGTAATGAAACCAGAGAACTTTCAAAACGCCCAATGCAACTCAAATCCAAGTATTTGAATAAATGATCTAAGCCAGACTCAAAGTGTGTGTGCGCAAAGGTTCTTTCACAGCTTAATCCTTAGGTAAGCTAACTCGATGATTTCGTTTCAGAAATAGGGATCGGTGGGTCAAACCAACCTAGACGTCTCAGGTATGCTCTGCAATTGCTTTTCCGTGCTTAATGTGGTATGGCTTTATTTTTCTTTTCTTTTGTCTCTTTTTTTTTCTTTCATTTTGAACTTTTTTTTAACACACCTACCCTTTAAGGTAGCATTTCTCCTTATGGTGGTCCTAATACTCGCCCATGGGTAGCTTCACGCTTATCGTTATAGGTGGTTTAATTCTTTTCTTTAGATACTTTTATTTCATTTTCAACCATATCACACATCATAACATAAGCAAATCAAGATAGATATCTAAGCAAACGGTCATTCACCGACCTACAATTTCTTCAACTAGTCACTTTGCTAACTACTCAGGTTTTCACTGCTAAGAACCATAATCAAGTGCTTACGAGTCTAACATAGATCAATCACTCAAAGTATCAGATAAAAGCACATCAAGAGTTTATCGTTTCTAATATTTCACCCTAAAGCAAACGATTTCATCATTGGACTTATGCCTAACTATTAAGGACTACACAACCTTTTTTTTTTTCTCTTTTTTCTTCTTTTCTTTTCTCTCTTTCTCTCATTCTTTCTTCTTTTTTTCTTTTTTTTTTCCTTTTTTTTGAAGGCCCCCCCAATGGTCTTTCTATCATTGCCGTAAGGTTTTCTGTTTCTCGATTTCCTTTCCTCGCTATCCATATTTTCTAAACTCTTCTTGACAAGCCCCTCTTTTCCTAACCCAACGGATATCTATGATGGCTTTTAAGACACGGGGTTAACATGATGCGTGAATGCATGAGATGCGTGCGATGTATGAGATATACTATGCATGTGGTTGTCAAAAAGCATAAGGGGCAACTTCTATAGGATATATAACTATGGTTCACATGTTGGTTTATATGAGTGTAGACAAAGGCTCTCGTCGACGAAGTGAGCGCACCTTTTTTATACGCTAAGGTACGTGCCAACGAGTTATGGTGCGTGACTGACTGTTAGATGGATTTCCCGTTGTAGATTCCCTAGAGGGAGGTTAGAGCGAGGCTCTCTAAGTACCCAAGCCCCTTAGGCTCTTATCGCTTGGTGTCAGGAATAAACAACGAGTCCTCCAGATTAGTCCATCACAACGAGCTACGAATAATGATTATCTAGGTGCTTTCACAGCTTTTCCCCAAAGGGTAGTGAATGAAGGAAAACACCAAATCATCACCTAGCTTTAATAGTGTCTTTGGTTAAAACCCCTTCAACCTGCTATAGAAACGGTCAACTAAAGAACAAATCATACACATCACAAGACATGATTTCGAGGCCAATTCTCTAGGTCCCCAGTGGAGTTGCCAGACTATAGGACACATAACTTGACGATGCTGTTCTAGGCTTGCGGCCTAGTTGGGAGCACGGAATAGTCCACGGAGGAACTAAATCGGAGATATAACATGTAGTCGCCACCCGGTGTGACCCGGGAAAATGTGATTTAAGGCCGCACTCACCCCTCGTAAGGGAAGACCTCAAACCGTTGGGTTAGAAATGTCCCTTACTTATGTCACTTGTGATGATATGATTTGTGCAATAAACTAACCGAATCTACTCAACATATATGCCCATAGGTGACTTAGATCTAGTTCATATTCATCAAAATAAGTCCTATGACTAAGTTCACATACTTTAAAAATAAGTCATTATAACGATACGCATATAACATTACACAACGAGCATGTTTGAACCATCCAATGCAAAGAACAAATAAATAACTACTTTAACATAAACGCAAACTAAATCACTAATGCGAAATTAAAGAACTAAATTATGCATAAATAAATAACAAATAATCTACGAACTACATCATGCTCGAACACAAGTTTGGATGAAACGAAATATGTGTCTCTCAAGTGGTACGTGGCATTGTATCCCGAGTACAAACCGCACTACTGTCCATTCGGATTCGGCTACGGAATTTACGTTCGGGTTTCCATCCGATATACCACAAAAGAGAACACACATTCCGTTCATCCGGAATTCACATCATGCCTCAATAAACGACTCTCATGCGATAATATATTAAAATAAATAAAATAAATGAAAGATGATAAGTAAAAAGGGTGCCCTCAGGTCTAACCTCTTTTATCGTCTCACGAAAGCACGCTACACGGCCGTCAGAAGGGTTGATGTTCCACAACTTTTCTGGTTCACTAATCCAACGTTTTTCCTCGCTGTTTCACTGTTTAGACTGCTGCTTTCACTCCGTTTCACTGCTGTTTTAAGGGTATTTTGGTCACTGTTTTGGGTTAATTTGCGAACTGTTTTAGGCAGTTTTTAGGTGCAGTTTTGGGTTAATTTGGGACAGTTTAGGCAGTGAGGGGTAGGGATTGTGCGGCAGTTTTGGAGTGATTTACTGGCTATGTTGCTCGGCCGTTTGTTGGCTGATTTGTGAGGTGTGTTGAAGGATGTGAGTGGGAGCGTTTGTGGAGGGCTGAATGGGCGTGAAACAAGGGTTGTTGTGGGTGGCTAATGACGTGAAACAAGGGCAGTATGTGAGGGTAGCTACTGACGTGAAACAAGGGCAGTATGTGGGGGTTTTATGCGTTGAAACAATGGCAGTATGTGAGGGTAGCTAATGACGCGAAACAAGGGTTGTTGTGGGTGGCTAATGACGTGAAACAAGGGTTGTTGTGGATGGCTAATGACGTGAAACATGGGCAGTATGTGAGGGGTTGTTATTGTCTTGGTGGGCTTGGAAGTTTGTAGTTTAGGGCGTGAAAGGGGGGGCTTGTGGCGTGAGGCTGATTTATGGTGTGAGGCTGATTTGTGGTGTGTGTGCGTGAGTGGGCTGGTGTCTGGCTCGTGAAGGCAAGTGGCAGTGAGTGATGGTGTGGAGCAGGCTTGCTTTTAGTCGATGTGGGATTCACGTGTAGGGCTGATTGAGGGGACGAGGGCTGATTGAGGGAACATGAGGTGAATGTTTGCGTGAGGATGTTACTGGCTGTGAAGAGTTGGCCGAGAGGAGTGAGTGCCAATGGATGTTTGTGCGTGAAGGCTGCGATGAGAGAGATGAGTTAGGTTTTAGGGTTATTCTGTTTTGGTTCCTGAGAATGAGCGGGGGGTATTGGATGTGTGGTGAATGGTTCTTTTTATAGGCAAAAGGATGGGTTTCCCTTGTGTGAATAGGGAAAGGATTTTTGTATTAATGAAGATATCTTTTAATTAGGAATGTCTTTGAATTTGATTTGATTTTTTCTCTTTTGATGGGGATATTATTCGATTTGTAATTTTTTAATTAGGGAATGTATTTTAAATAGATTAGGAAAGTATTTGATAAGATTTCTTTAATTTAGGAAGGGGGTTTATTTAATTTTGGAATTTAATTTAATTGCATTTTAATTGGATTTAATTTAATTTAATTTGTGTTTCAAAAATGTTTATATTATTTGGATTGGGCTTGGGCGAAATGGGCTTGGTGTGTGGTTTAGTGTGTGGGCTAGGGATGTGTTTTAAAATGGAGGTCCAACAAGCGAACTCGAAGCTACTCCAGCAAATTAAATCTAACAATGTTTCAATTCTTGACTTTTCCCTTCCGACGTCCGTTTCCCGCGACTTTCACAATCAAAGAGGTTGTGTCTCCATATAAGACTCATCATCGGGACTTACATGCAAAAATGCAGTGCCTACAGTCGCCACCACTTTGATGGGACTTGTACAGTGTGTAACAGTGAAAATCCTATTAAAGTTATGCAATGCATTTTTACTTACCTGGCTCGCCAGCTGCCACCTGACTTGCTTGTTGCTTTGAACTGAGTTGATATGGTGGCGGGTGCCTCGACCCCTGGGCTTTGTTCCCGAACCACCAAATGTGAATTGTGCTGATGGTACAGTGGGCCCTCGACCCTGGGACACATCCTAAAAGTGATGATGAATGAATTCCTGGCTCGCCAGCTGCTACCTAACTTGCCTGTTGTTTTGAACTGAATTGATATGGTGGCGAGGTGCCTCGACCTCTGGGCTTTGTTCCCGAACCACCGAATGTGAACTGTGCTGATGATGCAGTGGGCCCTCGAACCTGGGACGCATCCCGGAACTGCAACCGATATGTGGGCCCTCGACCCTGAGACACATCCTAAAAGTGATGATGTAGTGGGTCCTCGACCCTGGGACGCATACCGGAACTACAACTGATGATGTAGTGGGCCCTCGACCCTGGGACGCATCTCGGAACTGCAACCGACAATGGGGGCACCTCGACCATGAGATGCGTCCTAATACCGCTGACAATGTGGGCCTCGCCTAATATTTTAAGTAGATTAGGAAAGTATTTGATGAGATATCTTTAATTTAGGAATGTGATTTATTTAATTTTGGAATTTAATTTAATTAGATTTTAATTGGATTTAATTTAATTTAATTTAATTTGTGTTTCAAAAATATTTTAATTATTTGGATTGGGCTTGGGCGAAATGGGCTTGGTGTGTGGTTTAATGTGTGGGCTAAGGATGTGTTTTAAAACGGAGGTCCAACAAGCGAACTCGAAGCTACTCCAGCAAATTAAATCCAACAATGTGTCAATTCTTTACTTTTCCCTTCCGACGTCAGTTTCCCACGACTTTCACAATCAAAGAGGTAGTGTCTCCATATGAGACTCATCATCGGGACTTACATACAAAAATGCAGTGCCTACTGTGACGGAAAGAAAGAATGAGGCTGAAGCTCAGGCCATAATTTCGGCTTTAAGGGATAAATTGTTAGCACACCAGACAGAAGACAAGATAAGAGAGGCATGTGGGGTATATTGTTTGCTAGAAGGAAGTCAGAAGAGCGAACTGGAAGAAGAAGAACACGCTCTGAACGGACGGCATAAGGCGAGCGTTTCAAGGGTACATGATGTATTGGACGAGGTAAATCTAGGAAGTGAGGACGATAGGCGCGTCACTTACATCAGCAAGGAACTAGAGGCCCAGGTACGTGAAAAATTGATCCATTTGTTATGAAAATATGAAGACTGTTTTGCTTGGGATTACAATGAATTGCCCAGTTTAGATAGAACTTTAGTAGAGCATATATTGCTAATCATGTCGAGCCATAGACCACATAAGCAACCCCCCGAAGGTTTGCACCTAATGTTATGCCCGACATTAAGAAAGAGGTTGAACGCCTTTTGGAGGCGAAATTCATTAGGACGACCAGATACGTAGAATGGTTGTCAAACATCGTCCTTGTCATGAAAAAGAATGGAAAGCTAAGAATATGCATAGACTTTAGGAACTTAAACTTGGCGACACCAAAAGATCAATACCCCATGCCAACGGTGGATTCCTTAGTAGACTCCATAGTAGGGTATCAGGTGCACTCTTTTATGGATGGGTATGCAGGTTATAACCAGATCTACATCGCCAAAGACGATATACATAAAACGGACTTTAGGTGTCCAGGTTCTTTGGGATGTTATGAGTGGGTGGTGATGCCTTTCGGTCAAAAAAAATGTTGGGGCTACTTACCAGCGGGCCATGAATCTGATTTTCCATAAAATGATTGGCAAATTTGTAGAGGTCTATGTAGACGATATAGTGGCTAAATCTGTGACTATGGATGAACATTTCAGCCATTTAGCAATGGCTTCGAGCGAATGAGGAAATTTAAACTAAAGTTGAACCCTGCCAAATGTGCTTTCGAGGTATGTGCAGGAAACTTCCTGGGCTTTCTAGTGCATCAACGGGGGATTGAGATTGATTCTAATAATCTCGGGCAATCACTGAGGCCAAACCACCCCAAAATAAGAAGAGTTGCAGAGATTTTTAGGACAAATCAATTCTTAAGACGGTTTAACTCCAACTGTGCAGGAAAAACTAAAGTGTTCTCGTCTCTATTGAGACTGATGGACAAAGATGAATTCGTTTGGACCGAAGAACATCAAAAGGCTTTCGAAATCCTGAAGAAATATTTATCGCAGCCGCCATTGATGGTACCCCCTGCGCCAGGACGGCCAATGAAGCTGTACATATCAGCCGAGGAGCAATCCATAGCTAGAATGATTGGGCAAGACGACGACATGGACGTCGAAAGGGCCATTTATTACATCAGCAGACAATTGTTGAATTATGAATGTAATTATTCTCCAATGGAGAAATTATGGTTGGCTTTATATTTTACATGTACTAAATTACGAGTCTACCTAAGGCCAAATACAATGTACTTGATCACTAAAGTTAATATAATAAAGTACATGTTCTCTCCTCATATCTTGTATCAAAGAGTTGGTTTCTGGTCATTATCATTATCAGAATTCGATATTCGGCACGAACCTCAAAAGACTGTTAAGAATCAAGCCTTAGCGGATTTCTTAACTGATCACCCGTGTCTAAGTACCATTAGAGAAATGGAAATGGCGTTGTCTTCAATGAAAATGAGACCGAGAGCACACTGGTCGTAGTTCTCATTGAGGGTATGAACACCGAAAGCGTTTACGGAGGAATCATCCAGTGCCATCTGAAAGTCGGCAAAAGTTGAGGAGCTGATTTTGGGGGCAGAGGAAGAAGACGCCATTAATGCTGGAAGACTGAGAATAAGAAAGAAACGAGCTTTGCAAAGAGGGCAGAAGGTAAAGTGAAAGCCAGAGCAGACTGACTCCTTATAAAGGTGCCGAAGGATGGAAACGGTGGGAAAACAAAAAAAGGATAAAGAGCCGCCCTAGACAAGTATGATTCGATGTGAAGAAGTGGGGGTGAGGTGCGATGAAAGGAGACACGGAAATGATGTAAAAAACGACTCTTTAATAGGCCTCATGATGGAACGTATTGGGAAAGGTCACGCATTTATTGCAGAAGTGATGGGTTCGCATGGGACTGTAAAGTACGGCCTAACAAATTGCAGGGCGAGAACTTCTCCCTCGGGTTTTCCACACTCTCAGCATCTCAGCATCGGCCTTCACTAAATCGGCCAAACCTCAGCATCTCAGCATCGGCCTTCAATAGATCGGCCAAGCCTCAACATCTCAACATCGACCTTCACTAGAACGGCCAAATACAAGTGTCTACATAAGTCATCCCCCGGAAGCATCGTCCAGGCTGTCACCATTATTGTTACGTAGGGTAAAGAAAAAGACAAAAGTTGATGTGACAGAACTATTAGGTTGCAGGCTACTTTCGACAAAGTTAGGTCTAGGGCAGATGACCCATCAATCGGTCAGTAGCACATGGAAAACATTGCAAATGAGAACAATGTCACGTTTTGGTAGTATAAAAGGGGAGGCTCCGAATGACAGTTTGTGACCTCTTCCAAAATGACATTCCCATATAACCCCCTGAAATAAGAATCAGCCATTAACATTCGGCACCGTCTGTGAGAAACCGATACAAAATAATTTCCAGATGATAATGAGAGGTAGGAACCGTAGGATGATGAATAGTTCAATAGCAGAATGGATGGAGGGAGGAACGAAAGTAGAGTAGAGCCGGAAAATGAAGATCTTTGTATGGAAAAGAGGCTGTCGAGAGTAAAAGCTTTTCTTTAATGAGTTGTGAAATGGAATGTAAGAAGGTTAGCCAACGCCCATCCACAAGGGTTGAGTTGGAAAATGGAATGTAACGTTGTAGATGGGTTACATCCGTTGACAGTGGCTAACCAAGTTCCTCTGTGGGAAGATACTGCCCCCCGGTCTCGGAGATTACCCTTGCTGACATATTGACCGAATAGCTAACTAGCCGAGGGTGAAAAGGAAGGCCCATCGAGCCAGTCCATCCATGCATCTGAATGAGAGGAAGAAGCGCCAATGTTCAATTAGGATAGCCGATCGAGGGGGAGAGCCGGAGGATGAGGAGGAAACTATGAAGTCGCCCTAGATAAGTGTCGTAACGCCGAGAACTTGTAGGCCGACGCCTAGCATCCTGATGTGAATAAATTCACCTTAATTTCATTTCCAATTCAATCAAGGTGAATTTAGGGGACAATTGTTGAAAATAAAGTCACCCTAGAGCGAAATCGCCCTAGAACGAAGGAGTAAATGACCAAGGCAAGAAGGGCGACGAAGGAAGAGCTCAGGACGTACGAAGCAGCGATCAGAATGAGAAAACATGATGCAGTTGATCCCACGACTACAGCAGTTGGAAAATTTTCCCTCCATGATCAAGCAATTGAGGCTCATAACTCAAAGTTGAGGACATGATCCAACGGTTACCACGATCTAGCGGTTGCAGGGAAGTTACAAGCTAAAAACCGTCTGAGCAGTTGGCAAAGTTCACTATAAAAGACTCACCGATATGAAGAGAAAAGAAAAAGATCAAATGAAGACTCAAACGAGCATATTTTTTATTTTTTAGTTTCATAACTCTTAGGACTGTAATTTGTGTGCTTGCGCCCCTTGGAGGCTTATTCACTTAATCAAACACCTCTTCCTGGGACTGTCTCAGGAGGTTTGAACCTTACATGTTTCTCTTTCTCCGCGCGTATAAAATTGCGCAAACAAAATATATATATATATCTATATATATATATATATATATATATATATATATAAAGTGTGTGTATATGACAACTAGACGTGAACCTAGAGAGTCTCATCATAATTATGTGTACTCATTGAGAACTAGGGCAACAATAGTCAATTGTGAATGTTTTTTGTTCGAATGAATTGTTCAATCCAATAATTTATGAGATAAATTGAAATTAATTAATTTTGTATATCAAGAGTTGATTTATGATTATTGTATGATGTTAATTTCTAACAATAATTCAAATGTGATTTGAATTAGTATATTAATTAAATTCTATTTTATATTTAATAGTTAAATTAATACATAAATTAATTAATATAATTATACTTGTAACACCAAACAAAAAACACCACAATAATCCATAAGTGTTAGAGATTAAATTAGTGTGTTGTGAAAATTCCAAAATTAAAGTTCAGAGTTGAATTTTTGGTGGAATTTTTGGGTTGTCATTATTGAGCAACCAAGCCACCTCATGATTGCACAGATTTACTCACGGGACTGATAAGGAAATATATTTCTTTACAATGGAAATAATCTCCAAGCTTCAAATGACAATTATTGTAATATTATTTTTTCAATTATTAGTATTATTTCTTTCCTATTTTAGTTTGATATGCTGTCTTATAATGACCCAAATCGGGATCAATAATAATTATGTAATTGTTTCAAATTCAATTTAAAATAAAATAGTCAAAGTTAAACATATGTCTCATGGACTTCTAAAAGACAAAAAAATACAAGATCATCAATTTAAAACAAATCATAGAACTTTCCACGGTAAATATGATCACCTTAAGTTGTTAAAATAAACAACGGTCCATAAAAAATAAATGCATCATCTCATAACTACATGGTCTAATAATAAAGATTTATGACATAACCCAAAATATCGACGAAATACCTAAAAATAATGAGTTGTGAGATATCCCCACTCTAAACAACTCACAATCATGCCAAGTCAAAGCTACTCCTCAAAGTCTTGGTCTCAAAAATCACCACCTGAATGTGTTATGAAGGGGTGGACAAAACAACATGCTTAGTAGGGATTAAATCACTTATCTCGTGCACGTGTGCGCCCAATAGACCAATATTGATTATGCGATTAAAGAAAAACTATAATTTATACATATACATTTATAAATAAAATATGCATCATCAACACAATGTATCAAT
Organism: Zanthoxylum bungeanum; assembly: GCA_019454045.1. Classification (NCBI taxonomy): domain Eukaryota; kingdom Viridiplantae; phylum Streptophyta; class Magnoliopsida; order Sapindales; family Rutaceae; genus Zanthoxylum; species Zanthoxylum bungeanum. Next base: position 33,559 of record SKCR01023646.1, read on the forward strand.
TTATAAAAAATCATCATGTGACCACACATCAATGATAAACCGAGTAATGCCACACGGGGTCACATAACCAGACATTCAATATGGGAGCGGTGAATAATCAATGTGCCATATGTGGCTACATAAACGGTCACCTAAACAAGAGCCGTGAACTATACATCACAAAGAGGTTGTGAATAATCAATGTGCCAGCTAAAGCCACATAACTGGTCACCCAAATAGGCTTCGTGAACGAGACACCCAAAACAAGAGTTGTGAACTAAACACCACTAGCGGTACTGTGAATATGCTGTTGGGACGGTCGTGGGACCCCGAGGATCTGATCGAAATCCAACGCAGCGAAAATAGATCTAATTCATAAGTAATTGAGCATGGGTGTATTTTTAAATATTTTAATGAAATACTATATTCCGTTACCAGTGTATAGGAAAAAACTGGGATGAAACGAATTTCGGAAAAAATCAAAACAGGAGAGAAAAAATGGCCATGTGCATGGTGTGATCTTAGCACGCGTAGCACACACTTGCGTAGCTTACGCATGCTGCGCAAGCATGCACAGCTACTTGCGCTGCAACGCTGCAGCCTCCGATTTTCATTTAAAAAAAAACCCTTAAACACTTTTAAAAACACCCAAAATAATTTTAATTCAAAACTAACCGCAACACATATTTTATAACAAACATATATAATAATATATATATATATATATATATATATTATATATATATATATGTATATATGTATTTATGTATTTCTTGAATCAAAACACAAACCAAAATAGAATCTAATAATGAAATAACTCATGAATAATTTCAGGTCACTTAATGACTGGTCAAGTAACTCTAGGTCTTCTCGAGATGAATAATATATGATCATTTGACTATAGGATATCAATGATTTTGTTTATGATCCACCACACTTTGATGCCATATATGTCAGAGACCTTTTTATGGTCTGATCGCTAGATGTTCGTTGTGTGTAAACCAATGCACTATATAATAAAATGCGTATAAAGATAGGATCCATCGGTCCGTATGTGTACTATAAGCGGTGTAGGTATCCATGTGAGTAAGTCACGATTCTTAAGACTTTGGACAAAGCTGATCACCCAGGGTGGATCACATATATCAGAAATGGTGTTCTGATTAGTTGTAAAGAATCATTGACATATCGACATGAGATGTGCACCTCGAAAACTTGACGATATAATCTATGTTTCCTAAGCACAACCTAGATAGCCTACGATGGAAGGATTGTTAAACATATGTGATAACCTCGACTTGTACATTTCAAAAAGTTCGTTCGTGTTCTTCACGAATTCGGAGGTGCCAAATTGCGTACTGTTGGTTTCTAGGGTGGTCCCAAGATCAATATAAGCATAGAAATTGAATGAATACGCAAAGAAGAGTGGCAAAAACACACTTACATTGAACGGCTTTGGATGTGATGATCAACAAAACTTTTCCTTCTTTGCTTCCAAGTTTCGGCCAATGTTGATTTTGTTGATGAAAATGATCAAGCTCCAAGCTTCCAATGGATCCCAAGCTCTTAGTTCGGTTTCCCTATCACATTGTATTGATTCCTTGTTTGTGCTAGCAAAAGATGAAAGAAAATCAAGCTTTCTTCATCTTAGGAGAGTCACGGTTTTTACTGGTTTGAGAGAGAGAGTTTGTTTTGTTTTTCAACTTGTTTTTCTAAAAAAAAAAATAATAGAAAAGCTATACCAAAATTTTTGGTATTTGATTTCCAAAAGTCAAGACCAATTTTTGGTTCCAAAATGGCATTAAATGCCCACACCAACCTCTATCATGAATAGTGACTGCATGTCACTCACCAAAAAGGTGACTTAGACATCTAGCACTAAAGTGACAAGTGATGTGACTCGCGATGTGACTTGCGGCCGCACTTGATTCAAAATCGGAGTGGCATCGCAAACACATTCCGGGCTCGATTTCGTTAATTCTGAATTAACGAGTTTTCCGTTATGTCGTAATTAAATCGAATTTAATTTAATAATCATGCCTAGCAAAATTACTATTCACGTTACTTGCGAATTAATTCAAAATCAATTCGTTAGTCCGAATTAAAATCTAATTTTAATTTCACGTCGAAATCCAATTTCGTATAATATATCGAATATATTATTTTATCGATTAATTCCAAATTAATCGTTCTCTCTCTTTAAATAGTACTTTATCCCAGATAAAGTCTCTCCGCTATTAATCCCATATTAATAAAGTTCGAATCATACGTTATCGGTGAATCTTCGGGAAGCGACCCAAGAGATCCCTGTATATGTTGGTAGTAAGTCCGGTCGTCGGACTATCCGAACACGTATGTACCTTGTACTACGTTTTTACCGATTTACAAGACAAGGTTGGCTTCTAGCAAAGCGCCATGCCTACCCAATTCTCCAGAAATATTCTTAATGGAATATATGAACTATGTCAGGCATAGTATACGTAGTATTGCGTATCTCGTGATCCAGTATCAGATGTCACATGCAAGGCCTGGGGTTGGAACAGTGTCTGCCCCGTACGAAGCATATATCGGATCACTAGCAACTAGTCTCTTTATTATCGGATAATCATGACCTAGTCATATTATCCCGAAAGTTGCAACCTTTTAGAGAACCAGTTCTGTATCCCTGCGTGACCATCATCTCCATATGACTGAAGTGATACTTCCGTCTTGACATCACACCCAATACACTACGATTCTCAATAAACCCAGAAGAGGTGTACACAGAACCTGTTAAAGTCCTGGACGACCAAAACTAAAGCGTATTGATTGTCGCAAGTACTAGCGATGCAAGTCTCAGGTTAAGACCAAATACACCTACCCTGATACGGACTCCCATAGACACATAGTCATACTACCAATGGGATTTCGTGGGGTCTATCCAGAGCAAAGCTATTTTCCGTACCATCGGTAAAACACAACCTCCTACCACACTTGCATAAGTATCCAATACTTAAATATATGAGAACTATGATGTTACGCTTCAATAACACGCACAAGTGCGATACTAGTCTATTCCGCATTATCGATGTCCAGTCTCGATAATACAACGACGAGGGATATTTAATGATTAAACTGTCGTGGATTGATACTGTCTCATATCATCTCAATCCGGAACTAATCATAAGGACTTTCATCATTCACACATTTAAGTAATCTAATTACGAAATGATAAAAGGTAATTTCTATTGCTACATAATTAATTTGTATAAAAACACAATGTCTTTTACAAATAATGACACTATAGGTCATAACTGTCTAACAATCTCCCACTTGGCCTATAGCCAGTCACTCAAGCATCTAATACTTGAACTATGTACATGTCGCTCAAACTTTTGCTGAGGTATAACTTTCATCAGCGGATCTGTAATGTTGTCCTCTGATGCGACCTTCTCGATCTTCACATCGCCACGATGTAGGATCTCACGAATCAGATGGAAACGTCAAAGAACATGCTTGGATTGATGATGAGACCGCGATTCCTTAGCCTACGCTATAGCCCCGTTATTGTCACAATACAATGGAACGGGCTCAGCTGCTAACGGAACTACTCCTAATCCAATTAGGAATTTTTGGATCCAAACTGCCTCCTTTGGTGCTTCAGCTGCAACGATATACTCCGCTTCAGTTATTGAATCGGCAACAGTCTCTTGATTGGAAGATTTCCAGCTTACTGCTCCGTTGTTCAAACAAAATACGTACTCGGATTGCGACATGAAGTCGTCTTTGTCGGTTTGGAAACTTGCATCGGTATACCCAGTTACCTCAAGTTCTCCATCTCCATAGATTAAGATAGCATCCTTAGTTCGTCTAAGATACTTAAGGATATTCTTAACCGCAATCTAGTGACCTTCACCTGAATCGACCTGATAGCGACTACACATGCTCAAAACATATGAGACATCAGGTCTTGTACATATCATGGCATACATGATTGATCCGACTGCCAAGGCAAACAATATCTGACTCATGTTGTCTATCTCATTTTGAGTTTTAGGACACATGTCCTTAGATAGAGTGACGCCATGTGACACTGGCAACAGTCCCATCTTGGACCGATCCATGTTGAATCTCTTCAACACTTTGTCGATGTACTTGCTCTGGGAGAGTCCAAGCATCTTTCTAGATCTATCCCGGTAGATCTTTATTCCCAGAATAAAGGCTGGTTCTCCCAGATCTTTCATGGAGAATTTTAATGAAAGCCAAGCTTTCACCGATGTTAACATGGGAATGTCATTGACCATAAGCAATACATCGTCAACATAAAGGACAATGAAAGTCAGTGCTCTCCCACTAACCTTCTTGTATACACAAGGGTCATCCTCGATTTGAACGAAATCATATTCTTTTATGATCTCATCAAAACGTTGGTTCCAAGACCGTGATGCTTGCTTCAATCCATAAATGGATCGATTTAACTTGCAAACCTTGTTTGCATGTTTAGGCACGACAAAACCGTCAGGCTGTTCCATATAAATATCCTCCAACAGGTTTCCGTTAAGGAAAGCGGCTTTGACGTCCATCTGCCATATCTCGAAATCAAAATATGCAGCAATAACAAGCATTATCCGAATGGATTTAATCATGGCAACAAGTGAGAAAGTTTCGTCATAATCGACACCATGTCGTTGACGATACCCCTTCGCTACAAGCCTAGCTTTGTACGTTTGTATATGTCGGTCTTCTTCTTGAAGACCCATTTGCATCCAATATGCTTTACGCCTTCTGGTGCATCAACCAGTGTCCAAACTTGGTTGGTGTACATGGAATCCATTTCGGACTTCATGGCATCTTTCCATAAACCGGAGTTGATACCTTGTATCGCTTCCTCATACGTAGCCAGCTCGTCTTCCTCAATGAGATTGATATCCACATGAGGTGAGATCAGAAACCCATACCTCTCAGATTGTTTTCTGACTCTCTCCAACCTACGTGCTCCTTGTGTATTTGAAGATTGTGGTACAGTTTCATCCCTGATGAACTGTTCATGTTTCGTTGAGGATTCTATGTCAGGAACAGTATCACTTCGATTTTCATCGAGTTCTACTTTCCTCCCACTTATCACTGCATTTAGGAATTCCTTCTCAAGGAAAACCGCATGTAGAGCAACAAAAACTTTGTTCTCTTGTGGGTGATAGAAGTAATATCCTTTGGTTTCCCTAGGATATCCCATAAATAGGCATTTATCCGATTTGGGTTCAAGTTTGGTACCTTCCAAACGTTTGACGTATGCCCAGCAACCCCAAATTTTCAGGAATGAGAAACCTGGTTTCTTTCCTGTCCATATCTCATATGGTGTCTGTTGAACATACTTTGACAGAACCTTATTCAAAATAAGTATTGCACAGTTTAATGCATATCCCCAGAAGGAAATAGGTAGCTCAGTGCGACTCATCATAGACCTTACCATGTCTAACAAGGTTCGATTTCTCCGTTCGGACACACCGTTTAATTGCGGTGTTCCAGGAGGAGTCCAATGTGAAAGAATACCATATTCTTTCAAGTAGTCAAGAAACTCATTGCTCAAGTATTCACCACCACGGTCCGAAAGTAATGTCTTAATACTTTTACCGGTCTGTTTTTCAACTTCGTGTCGAAACTCTTTGAATTTCTCAAAAGTTTCCGACTTGTGTCTCATAAGATACACATAACCATAATGTGATGCATCATCCGTAAAGGTTACGAAGTATTCATATCCACCTCTAGTCTGGCTAGACATGGGCCCACAAACGTCACTATGAACAAGGGCTAACAGTTCGGTGGCGCGTATACCTTTACCGCTAAAAGGTGATTTAGGTATTTTGCCTAATAAGCAAGATTCACAGACGTCATATGAATTTGGATCAAATCCGTCCAAGTACCCACTCTTCGAAAGTGTGGATATGCGAGTCTTGTTTATGTGTCCCAGACGACAATGCCACATATAAGTTTCATCATTATGACTTACTTTAAGCCTTTTGTTTGTTATATTTTGAGATTGATTTATATTCAAAATATAAAGACCATTATTTGCATCAGCTGTGCAAATTTTTATTTTGTTTTTATACATAAAACACCCAGTGTTTCTAAATACAAAAGTGTACCTACATTGGGTTAACATAGATATAGAAATTATATTCCTAGTCAAACTAGGTACAAAATAACATTTTGTAAGTTCAAGTACATGCCCCGAGGGCAGTTCTAAAACAAAAGTGCCAACGGCCAAAACGGCGACTGGAGTCCCATTTCCAACACGCAGGTCAATCTCTCATGACGCCAGTTTCCTGCTAATCCGTAGATCCTGCACATCAGTATAAATGTGAGTACCACAACCAGAATCAAAAATCCAATTTTTAAAATTAGAAGTAGTCATGTTTATTTCTATAACAAACATACCTGAGGCCGGTGCCTTGCCCACCTTTATCTCCTTCTGGAGCGCCTTATACTCACGGCAGTCACGCTTCTAGTGACCCCACTTGCCGCACTGGAGGCATACATCCTGAGACTTGTCATTTGGCTTCCCCGAAGCCTTTGACGCTTTACCTTTACCCTTCTTATGCTTCTTCTTTTCAACACCTCCAGTCGCCTTAGGCCCAGCCCTCGGAGTCCGAGATGTAGAAGCAAAGTACGCCTCGCGCTTCTTGCCGCTAAGAAGTTCATTTTCTGCCTCACGAAGCGTGGACATCAGCTCTCTAAGAGTCTGCTCTTGGTTTATCATATTGTAGTTCATGATGAAACCACTCCAAGTGTCGGGGAGAGACTGCAAGATCAAATCTATAGAGGTCTCTATCTCAAAGAGAATCCCCATTTGTCCAAGCTGCTCGATATCAGCAATCATCTATGTCACATGTTGTTCAACAGATGTACCCTCCGACATCCGAGCGCGGAAGAGCTTCTTCTGTAACTAATATCTCTGCGATCTAAGATTAGATCGGTGTAGATCATTCAACTTCGCCAACATAGTATAGGGATCCAATCCCTTATTCTGTCGACGGAATTGCTGAGTCATAGCAGCAAGCATGATAGATTGAGCAAATGCATTGTCATCACTATGTGTCTTCCAAAGGTCTAGCTCGAGCAACTCATCAGATCTGGGCTTAGGCCCAAAAGGTCTCTCTATAGTATATAGCAGCCTCTCGGATCCAAGGACTATCCTTAGATTCATGTCCCAATCGGAAAAGTTAATGCCGCTGAAGACATTATCGCCCATGATGATGTCCCGAACACTGTTCTTTCCAGTCATTTTAACTGTGATAATCTAATTATCCAATTAACAATGTAGGGTACAGTCTAACTGTTACAAGAAAAATAAAATTATATTAGTCCAACTAATAAGATAATTTTGACGAAATAATTTGAAATTGCGAAAAGCTAAGTATTTGAACGAAATTGCAAATTCAATACTAACCTTCCACTATTTTTCGGCGAGCCTCTAACCCTCTGTTGAGTACTCGGGAAACCTAGTTTCTTAGTGGGCTAGGATCCCGTTAAATAACACACTCCCTTGACTTTGGCCAACAAGCTGTATGATATTTAACTAGGTAGATCTCGAAGATCTATTGGATCTCATCCAATTCCTAGATCCGGTAGGTGGACCTCCAAGTCTGAAACATATATACAATATATATGCCAATATATCCAATATATTTTCCTAACCTTTTTCCTCTGAATCAACTATGTTGGTGTTTGCTAAGGTCCAAGGATCAATAAACAAGAATGAAACAAGTGCGAATACAAATCAACGAAGTTGCAGAATACTCACATCGATCGGTTGAGCGATGCTACGACGAACAAAAATTTAGTTTCTGCCTCCTTACTGCTCACGACAGTGAGCTGCATACAGTCCCCATTTTCGATCATTTGGATCATCTTCGTCAAGCTCCAAGCTTCGTCAAATGATTCCCGGCTCATGGGTGGACTTCCCTATCACCTTCGTATGACTTCGTAGTGTGTTAGCACTCCCAATTTTGCCACAAAATCGCGACTTTTGCTTCCCAATTTTCTTCTTGGCTCTTGGCAGTGGCTGCCAAAACCAGAAGCAAAATCAGCCCTCCATGGGCGTGAGAGAGGGAGAATAAAGAGAATAGAATGAGTTGTGTAAGTTTTTAAGAAAAGTGTATCAAATACCATTTATTTGATTTTCAAAAAATCAATAAAATGGATTTACCAAATTTGGCTTCAAAAGTCAAATGGCAACAACCATTCCAACAACTACAATCGATCATATCAATCACATTAATCAATCAAGTTGTCAAGTCATATCACTCAAAGTGACAAGTGATTTGACGCTTGAAGTGACTAATGATTTGACGCTTGATTTGACTTGTGTGCCGCACTCGAATTCTAATACGAATGCACTGGCAAATAATCCCGGGCTCGGGTTCGCTAATTATAAATTAATGAATTTTCCGTTGCGTCGTAATTAAATGATTTTGCCTAGAGAAATCACTATTCACATCGCTAACGAATTAATTCTAAATTAACTCATTCGCCCGAATTAAAATCTAATTTTAATTCCGCGTCGAAATCCAATTTCGTTTAATATATCGAATATATTAATTTATCGATTAATTCCAAATTAATCGTTTTCTCTCTCTAATTGATATTTTATCCCAGATAAAATATCTCCGCTATTAATCCCAGATTAGTTTTCTCTCTTATCTTATTAATCCCAGATTAATTAAAAGTGCGGGTCATACGTCATCGGTGAATCTTCGGGAAGCGACCTATGAGATCCCCGGATATGTTGGCAGTAAATTCGGTCGTCGGACTATCCGAACACGTAAATACCTCGTACTACGTTTATACTGATTTACAAGACAAGGTTGGCTTCTAGCAAAGCGCCATGCCTACCCAATTCTCCATAAATATCCTTACAGGAATAAAGGATCTATATCAGGCGTAATATACGTAGTATTGCGTATGTCGATCCAGTATCGGATGATCACGTGCTAGGCCTGAGGCTGGAATTGTGTCTGCCTCATACGAAGCACATGTCGGATGTCTGGTAACTAGTCTCTATAATCGGATAAACCTGACCTTGTCATTTTATCCCGATGACTGCAGTACTTAAGAGTACTAGTACCGTATCCTACGCGACTATCATCTCCATATGACTGGAGTGACACTTCCATCTTGACATCACACCCAACACACTACGATTCTCAATATACCCAGCATAGGCGTACACAGAACCTGTTAAAGCCCTGGACGAACGCAACCAAAGTATATTGATTGTCGCAAGTATTAGCGGTGCAAGTCTCAAGTTAAGACCAAATACACATACCCTGATTTCGGACTTCCATAGACACATAGTCATAATACCAATTGAATTCCGAGGGGTCTATCCAGAGCGAAGCTATTTCCCGTACCATCGGTAAAACATAACCTCCTATTACACTTGCATGAGTATCCTATACCCAAATATATGAGAACTATGCCGTTATGCCCTCACAACGCGCACAAGTGTAATACTAGTCTTTTACGTATTTATCGATGTCAAATCTCGATAATACTCTGACTAGGGATATTTAATGATTTATCCTTCATAGATTGATACTGTCTCATATCATTCTCAAGCCAGGAACAAATCACAGGGACCTCCTATCATTTATATATCTTGGTGATCTAATCACAAATGATAAGAGTGCAATCTCTTTTGTCACATAGTTAATTTGTACAACAACATCATGATCTGTACAAATAGTGATGCTATGGGTCATAATTGTCCAACAATATCCCACTTGGCCTATAGCCAGTCACTCAAGTGTCTTACACCCAAACTATGTACGATTGGCTCAAACTGTTGAGAAAACGCTTTCGTCAGCGGATTTGTATGATTATCATTTGATGCGATTTATTCGATCATCACATCGCCACGATGTATAATCCGAACGAATCAGATGAATATCGAAGTAAGTATCTGGATTGTTGATGAGACCATTAATTCTTTAATGTACGATTTCTCGGAGAGTTTTCATGAAAGCTAAGCTTTCGCCGATAGTATTTTTATGGGAATATCATTTCCAAGAATGACATATTATCATTATTTATAGGACAACCACTGTCAGTGCGCTCCCACTAACCTCCTTATATACACAAGAATCTTTTACGTTTTGAATTAAATCATAAGCTATTATGATTACATCAAAACGATAATTCTAAGAACCTATGCTTGCTTCAATCCAAACATGAATCGAATAACCTGCAAACCTTGTTTGCTAGTTTTAGTACGACAAAACCGACAGGATGTTGTAAACATCCTCCAAAAGGTTTCCTTTTCAGGAAAGCAATTTTCCCGTAAAGCTGACATATTTCATAAATGAAACATGCAGCATTAGCAAGCATTATCCAAATTGATTTACCATGGCAATATGTAAAAGTTTGAATCGTAATCAACACAATATTGATAACGATACCTTTCCGCTAAAAGCCTAGCTTTATTCGTTGGTATGTTTCCATCCATGTACGTCTTCCTTGAAGACTTATAGTACCATTAGGCAAAATACCTTGCGATACATCAACTAGTATCCAAACTGGTTGATATACATGGAATCCATTTCGGACTAATGACACTTTGTCATAATTGGGAGTCGATACCTTGTATCACTTCCTCATACGTAGTCAGTTGGTATTCCTCAAAAGATTAACATCTTTATGAGGTGAGATCAGAAACCCATACCCCAAGTTGTCTTCTGACTCTATCGGACTTTACGCGGTTCTTGTGTATTCGAAGATTAATGGTATAGTTTCATCCTTGATGAACTATATATGTTCCATTAGGACTCGGTGCCTGGAATAGTATTACTCTGATTTTCATCGAGTTTTACTATCCTCCCACTTACCACTGCATATCGGTATTCCTCTTAGGAAAACCGCATGGTTAGCAACAATTACATTGTTCTCTAGTGAGATGTATAAGCACTATGCTTATGGTTTCCCTAGGATAACCTACAATTGTCACTTATCCAATTTGGGTTCTAGTTTGGTATCATCCAAATATATCTCTAGCATTCCCAAATTATTAGGAATGAAAAATCTGGTTTCTTTCCTGTTCATATCTAATATGATATCTGTCAAACAGATTTTTATGGAACCTTATTCAAAATAAGTTCTGCACTGTTTATGCTTATCCGTTGAAGGAAATGGTAGCTCAGAGTGACTCATGATTAACCTTATCATGTCCAACAAAATTCGGTTTATCGGTTCGGACACACCGTCAAACTGACGTGTTCCGGGAGGAGTCATCATTTGAAAGAATACTTTACTTTTTCAAGTATAATAGAAACTTATTGCTTAAGTATTTTCCATTACGGTCTAACCGTGACGGTTTAATACTTTAGCCGATCTGTTTGTCTATTTCGTGTCGAAACATTAAAAGTTTATGAATTGTGTTTCAAAAGAGACACATAACCATAACGCGATTCCACATCCGTAAGGTCACGAAATATTCATATCCATCTCTAGCCTAGCTAGATATGGGCCCACTTGCTTCACTATGAACTAGGGCTAACAGATCGGTGGCATTTACACTTTTACCAAGTAAAGGTGTTATAGGCACTTTGCCCAATAAACTAGATTCGTAGACTTTATTTGAATAGAATCAAATATGTCCTAGTACCTACTCTTCAGAAGTGTGGATATACGAGTCTTGTTTAATTGTGTCCCAGACAACAATGCCACAAATTAGTTTATTCTGATCAAATTAGTTTGAGCTATTTGTTTGTCATGTTATACGTCTGAGATTTATTTATATTCAAAATATAAATTCTGTTATTCACATCTAATGTGTTTATCTCAATATCATCTTTTATATAATGAAACACTTTAGTGTTCTAGAATATAAAGGTAAACCCACAGTAGGTTAAACACTGATATAGATATAATGTTTCTAGTCAAACTAGTTACATTATAATAGTTTCCTAATTTAGGTACACACCCGAAGGTAGTTCCTAAACTTAGGTATCTACGGTTAAAACAACGACTTTCGTCCCGTTTCCAATTCGCAGATTAATCTCTATTGAAGTCAGTATCCTGTTCATAACAGATTCTGAACATCAATACATATATTTTATGTACCACACTAAGTATTTAAAATCCAATTTTAATACTAGTAATGAACATAATTATAACAAACATATTTGAAGTCAGAGCCTTGCTCGTCTTCAACTCCTTCATGTCTGCTTTGTCCAAACGGCAGTCATGCTTCCGTGATCCCGTTTGCCACAATTTAAGCAGACATTTTGGGATATGTCATTTTTCTTCCCAGAAGATTATAATGATTTTGCCTTTCCTAATTTCAACACTCCAGAAGCCTTTGGCCTAGCCTCGGCCTTCTAGAATATCGAAGTGAAGTGTGCCTTGCGCTACTTGCCTAATTGCAAAGTTTGACTTTATCAACTTGAGAATAGTCATTAACTCTCCAAGAGTTTACTATTGCAATTTTAGTACTTCTAAAATCTAAGTATAGATTTATGAAGATCCTTCAATTTCTTTATCATACTTTAAGGATCTAATCCTTAGTTCTGATTCAGAAATTAAGGAGTCTACTGCGACAAGCTTAATGGATTAAGCACTAAAGCTATCATCACATAAATCTTCCAAAGATTATGCTCTATTATTTGCTTAACTCCGGGCTTAGGCATAATATGTTATTTTATCAAATAAAGTAACTTATTATTTTTCCAGGACCATCCTAAAATTTATTCCCAATTTGAAAATTAAACCATTTAAATATATTTTCCCTAGGATTATGTTTTAAATGTCAATCTTTCAATTACATCTTGATTCTAATAGTCCAACTATTTAATCAACGATTTAGGTACTATTTATTATAATGATTACAATAGTCCAACTATTTAATCAACTATAATTTATTTGTTTGAATACAGTCCAACTGTTAATTAAAACAACGATTTAAATATTAGTCCAACTAACATTTAATTTATTTGACGAATGATATTTGAATGAGTGCGAATGGAAAGTAATTAAACGAATATTGCAAATTCAATTCTTGCCTCCCACTATTTTTCGGCGAGCCTCTAACCCTCTGTCGAGTACTCGGGAACCGTGTTTCCTTAGCGGCTAGGATCCCGTTAAATATCACACAATCTTGACTTTGGCCAACAAATTGTATGATAATTAACTAGGTAGATCTCTAAGATCAATTGGATCCAATCCAATTCCTAGATCCAGTAGGGGGACATCCAAGTCCGAAACATATCTTTTATTAATGCCAATATATCCAATATATTACCTAACATTTTTCCTCTGAATCATCTAAGCCTTGGCTTTGGCACAACAAACTTAGTGATCCCAGTTAAGCGCGACCCATTGACCATGGAAAGCTTCGTAATCAATGTCGATGGACAAGAAGTGGTCTCGACTTTGGCCAACAAACCACAACTTGGACAAGACACTGATATGGAACAAAGCCTTCGCGATTCAAACACATCCTCGACGGACAAAGGCCTTGACTTTGGCCAACAAGCCAATGCCAGTCTTGGATCTTGAGTGAGAATCACTCAATGGAAGGAAAGACGCTTAATATTTTGCGAGGGTTTTTCGAGTGCAAATTGGCAACCAATTTATTATCTTTGTTAAGGTCTCATCATCATACACCCTTAAACATGCATTTTAAATACATAATAAAGCGAGTATAAATAAATAATAATGATATGAGGATGGATACTTTACATTGATCCTAGATCAAATCTCTCTCTTTCTCTCTCCCGCTAGCACATGTATCACTTCTACCCGTTACACTACACTTCTAAATAAACCTCATTTACATTAAGGGGAATAGGTGAGAAGAGAATACAAAGAAGAAGGAGGTGATAAGGCTGGACACGCAGGTCCAATTAATAAATCAAATTTATTACAACAATTTCTAAAATTGCCCCACCCATCTAATATCCATCCGATTTACATTATTCATGCATCACAACCATGTATTCACACAAGCATGTTATCAATCAATCTAATCAAATTAATTAATCTGATAATTAGTGACCATCTAATGTTCAAACAACGATTTGATTTTGCTCGAGTCAAACTCGTTTTGCGAATAAGTACTTAAAGTACGAATTCTCGAATTAAATTAAACTACACAATTAAATCCAATTCAATTTGTACTTAATTCTAATTCGCTATTTAATTCCAAATTAAATACTACACTTTATTAACGAACCTATACGACTTAAATTCCAAATTTAATCGTTACGGGTCTCAAAGCCCGATTAATATCCAATATTAATTCAATTAAAGTCCAATGGGCTCTTAATTAATTTCTTAAGGCGTGGACTTTTGGTCAACTCGGGTCGAACCCAATAACCAAAGTCCAATCCGGGAATTACCCCATAAGCCTAGAAATCAATTTTGGCCCATTAGGCCCAATTAAACTTTAAAGGTCCATTAGTCGCATTTGGGCTTTATGGAAGCGGCTTTGGGCCCAATTGGATCCAACCAATTTTTCCTTAACCTAACTTGATACAACCAAGCCCAATGAGCCCAATTACAACACTTAAGCCCAATTTCACAAAATAGGCCCAACATAATTAAATTACAAAAATTCCAAATTCCCAATTTAATTACATAAAGTGTATAGCATTATTAATTACCCAAATCAATATTTCCAAAACACCAAATTTGTACAATTAATCATGCTCTTTAACATTAAATCATGTAAAACACAATTTATCAAAAATCAAACCCAATACATGGATTTAAAGTCTCGGCAATGGTAAAGAATTTTAAATCAATTTCGATTTCGATTTTAATCCAATTGAATCCACAATCAATATTAAATCAACATTCCCGAATGATTCAAGTCATCCAATGATCAAAAATCAAAAAATTTCAAGACAAAATAGGGCATATTGTATTCGGCCAAGCCTTAACAAATTGGGGAAAATTGTTCCAAATCAATTTTCATGAAATTGATCCAATCAATATTCAATTAAACATCAATTAAGCATACTAAATCATCCAATTTCATTATTCATGCTCAAAATCAATTTTACCCAATTTTAAGCCCTAATCATTTTCATGTTTTTCCTTGCTCAAGATACCATTGTTGGTGTTTGCTAAGGTCCCAAGGATCAATAAACAAGCATGAAACAAGTGCGAATACAAATAAATGAAGTTGCGGAATACTCACATCGATCGGTTGAGTGACGCTACGATGAACAAAAATTCAGTTTCTGCCTCCTTACTGCTCACGGCAGTGAGCTGCATGCAGTCCCCATTTTTGGTCATTTGGATCATCTTCGTCAAGCTCCAAGCTTCGTCAAATGATTCCCGGCTCATGGGTGGACTTCCCTATCACCTTCGCATGACTTCGTAGTGTGCTAGCACTCCCAATTTTGCCACAAAATCGCGACTTTTGCTTCCCAATTTTCTTCTTGGCTCTCGGTAGTGGCTGCCAAAACCAGAAGCAAAATCAGCCCTCCATGGGCGTGAGAGAGGGAGAATAAAGAGAAGAGAATGAGTTGTGTAAGTTGTTAAGAAAAGTGTATCAAATACCTTTTATTTGATTTTCAAAAAATCAATAAAATGGATTTACCAAATTTGGCTTCAAAAGTAAAATGGCAACAACCATTCCAACAACTACAATCAATCACATCAATCACATCAATCAATCAAGTTGTCAAGTCACATCACTCAAAGTGACAAGTGATTTGACGCTTGAAGTGACTAATGATTTGACGCTTGATTTGACTTGCGTGCCGCACTCGAATTCGAAATGCGAATGCGCTAGCAAATAATCTCGGGCTCGGGTTCGCTAATTCTAAATTAACAAATTTTCCGTTGCGTCGTAATTAAATGATTTTGCGTAGTGAAATCACTATTCACGTCGCTAACGAATTAAATCTAAATTAACTCGTTCGCCCGAATTAAAATCTAATTTTAATTCCACGTCGAAATCCAATTTCGTTTAATATATCGAATATATTAATTTATCAATTAATTCCAAATTAATCGTTTTCTCTCTCTAATTGATATTTTATCCCAGATAAAATATCTCCGCTATTAATCCCAGATTAATTTTCTCTCTTATCTTTTTAATCCCAGATTAATTAAAAGTGTGAGTCATCCGTCATCGGTGAATCTTCGGGAAGCGACCTATGAGATCCCCAGATATGTTGGTAGTAAATTTGGTCGTCGGACTATCCGAACAAGTAAGTACCTCGTACTACGTTTATACGGATTTACAAGACAAGGTTGGCTTCTAGCAAAGCGCCATGCCTACCCGATTCTCCAGAAATATCCTTACAGGAATAAAGGATCTATATCAGGCATAGTATACGTAGTATTGCGTATGTCGATCAAATATCGGATGATCACGTGCTAGGCCTGGGGCTGGAATTATGTGTGCCCCGTACGAAGCACATGTCGGATGTCTGGTAACTAGTCTCTATAATCGGATAAACCTGACCTTGTCATTTTATCCCGATGACTACAGTACTTAAGAGTACTAGTACCGTATCCTACGCGACCATCATCTCCATATGACTGGAGTGACACTTCCGTCTTGACATCACACCCAACACACTACGATTCTCAATATACCCAACATAGGCGTACACAGAACCTGTTAAAGCCCTGGACGACCGCAACCAAAGTATATTTATTGTTGCAAGTATTAGCGGTGCAAGTCTCAGGTTAAGACCAAATACATCTACCCTGATTTCGGGCTTCCAGAGACACATAGTCATACTACCAATGGAATTCTGAGGGGTCTATCCAGAGCGAAGCTGTTTCCCGTACCATCAGTAAAACATAACCTCCTATTACACTTGTATGAGTATCCTATACCCAAATATATGAGAACTATGATGTTATGCCCTCACAACGCGCACAAGTGTAATACTAGTCTTTTACGTATTTATCGATGTCCAATCTCGATAATACTCTGACTAAGGATATTTAATGATTTATCATTCGTGGATTGATACTGTCTCATATCATTCTCAATCCGGGAATAAATCACAGGGACCTCCTATCATTTATATATCTTGGTGATCTAATTACAAATGATAAGAGTGCAATCTCCTTTGTCACATAGTTAATTTGTACAACAACACCATGATCTGTACAAATAGTGACTCTATGGGTCATAATTGTCCAACAAACTAAGCATTGGAACAACAAGCTTAATGATTCCAGTTAAGCGGGACCCATTGACCTTGGAAAGCTTTGTAATCAATGTCGATGGACAAGAAATGATCTTGACTTTGGCCAACATATCAAGACTTGGATATGTAACAATGCTTTCATGATTCAAACACATCCGCAATTGACAAAGGTCTTGACTTTGGCCAACAAACCAATGCCAATTTTGGATCTTGAGTAAGAATCACTCAATGGAAGGAAAACGCTTAATATTTTTTGAGGGTTTTTCGCGTAAATTGGCAGCCAATTTATTATCTTTGTTAGGTCTCATCATTCACTCTTAAGCATGCATTCTAAAAGCATAATAAGGCGAAAAAAGTAAATTAATAACGATATGCGGATGGACATTTAATAACTTGTTCCTAGAACAAATCACTTCATTTCCTCTCCCCGGCTAGCACTATTCTACTTCTACCCAATTACATAATACAATAATAGAAACCTCATTAACATTGAGGGGAATTAGGTGAGAATAGAATACAAAGAATCAATAAAGAGAGAAGGCTGGACACGCAGGTCCAATTTATAAATTCTAAATTTACAACAATTTCTAAAATTGCCTTTTCCCTTCTAATATCCATCCGATAAACGCTATTCATCCATCACATCCATGTATTCATTCAAGCATGTTATTCAATCAATCTAATCAAATTAATTAATCTTTGAATATTAGTGATCATCCAATATTCAAACAATGATTTGATTCGCGCGAGTCCAACTCGTTTGTGAATAAGTACTCGAAGTACAAATTCTTGAATTATATCGAACTACTCTTTAAATCTAATTTAATTCGTATTCAATACTAATTCATTTATTTAATTCCAAATTAAATATCTACATTTTTTAATGCGCTTTAACGACTTAGATTCCAAATATAATCTTAATGAGTCTCAAAGCCCAATTAAAATCCAATGTCGTTTAACTAAAAGTCCAATGGGCTTTCAATTGATTTCATAAGGCATGGGCTTTGGTCAATATGGGTCAAACCCAAATACCAAGGCCCAAGTAAGGAATCACCCTTATTTGCCAAGAAACCAATTTTGGCCCATTAGGCCCAATTAAACATTTAAAGCCCATTTGTTATATTTGGAGTTTATGGAATGATTTAGGCCCAATATGGATCCAATCCATTTGGCCCAAACCTACTTGGCCCAACCAAGTCCATAAGGCTCAAATACAACAATTACAAGCCCAATTCAAAATCAAGCCCAATTAATCAAATTTTAAAATTCCAAATTTTATAATTCAATTAACCAAAGTGTAATAAATCAATTAATTATCCAAATTAATATTTCCAAAATACAAATTTAATCAATTAATTATGTATTCATTTGTTCAACTTATGTCCAACATTTTTGAACCAAAAATCATCTCATTACATGCTTCAATACTCTCGGCATTAGTGGGTTTTATTTGTCCGATTTCGTTTTCAATCCGATTGAATTTTAAATCAACATTACCCAATTGTTTCAAGTCATCCAATGATCAAACAAACAAAAAATACAATGACATAAAAGGGTAATAAGCATTTGGCCAAGCCTAATTTTTGGGGAAAAATTGATCCAATTAATTTTTCATTAAATTGATCCTAAATAACTCCAAGTCATCCATATACAAGCATGCTCAAACAAGGAATTTAGTCAAACCATTCTCAAAATCAATTTACCCAAATTTTACCCTAATCATTTTCATGCTTAAACCTTGCTCCAAGATACCATTGTTGGTTTCTAGGGTGGTCCCAAGATCAATATAAGCATAGAAATTGAATGAATACGCAAAGAAGAGTGGCAGAAACACACTTACATTGAACGGCTTTGGATGTGATGATCAATAAAACTTTTCCTTCTTTTCTTCCAAGTTTCGGCCAAGGTTGCTTTTGTTGATGAAAATGATCAAGCTCCAAGCTTCCGATGGATCCCAAGCTCTTAGTTCGGTTTCCCTATCACCTTGTATTGATCCCTTGTTTGTGCTAGCAAAAGATGAAAGAAAATCAAGCTTTCTTCCTCTTAGGAGAGTCACGGTTTTTACTGGTTTGAGAGAGAGAGTTTGTTTTGTTTTTCAACTTGTTTTTCTAAAAAACAATAATAGAAAAGCTATACCAAAATTTGGTATTTGATTTCCAAAAGTCAACACCAATTTTTGGCTCCAAAATGACATTAAATGCCCACACCAACCTCTATCATGAATAGTGACTGCATGTCACTCACAAAAAACGGTGACTTAGACATCTATCACTAAAGTGACAAGTGATGTGACTCGCGATGTGACTTGCGGCTGCACTTAATTCAAAATCGGAGTGGCGTCGCAAACACATTCCGAGCTCGGTTTTGTTAATTCCGAATTAACGAGTTTTCCGTTGCGTCGTAATTAAATCTAATTTAATTAAATTATCATGCCTAGCAAAATTACTATTCACGTCACTTGCGAATTAATTCTAAATCAATTCGTTAGCCCGAATTAAAATCTAATTTTAATTCCGCGTCGAAATCCAATTTCGTATAATATATCGAATATATTATTTTATCGATTGATTCCAAATTAATCGTTCTCTCTCTTCAAATAGTACTTTATCCCAGAAAAAGTCTCTCCGCTATTAATCCCAGATTAATAAAGTTCGAATCATACGTCATCGGTGAATCTTCGGGAAGCGACCCAAAAGATCCTTGGATATGTTGGTAATAAATCTGGTCGTCGGACTTAGTCATATTATCCCGACGATTGCAACCTTTTAGAGAACCAGTTATGTATCCCTGCGTGACCATCATCTCCATATGACTGAAGTGATACTTCCGTCTTGACATCACACCCAATACACTACGATTCTCAATAAACCCAGAAGAGGTGTACACAGAACCTGTTAAAGTCCTGGACGACCAAAACTAAAGCGTATTGATTGTCGCAAGTACTAGCGATGCAAGTCTCAGGTTAAGACCAAATACACCTACCCTGATACGGACTCCCATAGACACATAGTCATACTACCAATGGGATTTCGTGGGGTCTATCCATAGCAAAGCTATTTTCCGTACCATCGGTAAAACACAACCTCCTACCACACTTGCATAAGTATCCAATACTTAAATATATGAGAACTATGCTGTTACGCTTCCATAACATGCACAAGTGCGATACTAGTCTATTCCGCATTATCGATGTCCAGTCTCGATAATACTACGATTAGGGATATTTAATGATTAAACTGTCGTGGATTGATACTGTCTCATATCATCTCAATCCGGAACTAATCATAAAGACTTTCATCATTCACACATTTAAGTAATCTAATTACGAAATGATAAAAGGCAATTTCCATTGCAACATAATTAATTTGTACAAAAACACAATGTCTTTTACAAATAGCGACGCTATGGGTCATAACTGTCTAACACGTACATATAAGATAGGCTTATATGACGAATGTGTATAGACTTAGAGAGTCCCACAATATGAAGTGTACTCATTGAGAACTTAGGTAGCCAATAATTTTTTATAATAAATAATATTTGATATTATAATTATCAACTAAAATAATTAAGTGTTATTGGATAACATTAATTATTTACTTTGACCCAATTTGATTAATTGGATTAATTCAAAACACACAAGGGATTTGTTGTAATTTCATAATATCTCTACCATTGGAGGATATTTTGATAATATAAATATGTAATAGTAGGTGTATTTGACTTGATTTAATTGAATTAAATCAAAGTGGTAGACCTATTACTAATCCATTAATTAAACTTTATTTTGATTTAATTGGATTAAATCAAAGTGGTAGACAAAAGTGATTAATTACACCTAATTATACATATTTGGACAAATTAGATTAAGCCAATATAAAAGTTGATTAAAATTTTTATTAATTAAAAATTGCATAAGTTTTGTTATAAAATGCAAGCTTGAGTAAGGTTTTAATCAAGCTTGAGAAAGTTAAAGCAAGCAAGAATTAGACATATTAGCATAAGTAAAAGAAGTATTTAGAGAAGTTTTGGAAGTTCTCTACAATATTTCAACAATGAGAAGGAGATTGGATCTTGCAATCAAGCTTGCTAGCTTGGAAGTTCTCCACGATATTTCAACAAGGAGAAGAAGATTGGATCGTGGAATCAAGTTTGCTAGGTAAGTTTTATCTTCTACAAAGCTATGTTTTCATTAGTGAGTTATCATTAGTGAGACATATAATGATGAATTATGTATTGAATACATAATAACATAGCTTGAAGTTGAAATTATGCTAATGAATTGTGTATGGACGCTTTGGAAGCATAAACACAATATGCTTGTAATTGGGTCAAATATGTTCATATTGGACATGAAACATCATATTAGAGTTTAGAACTCTAGATTATAGCTTGGAGTTATGGCTACCTTTCTAGAATCACTTAACCACCTTTGAGTGACCTAGAATTGTTCATGAGTCATTTCATTGTGGGATTCTAATTTAGTTTGTGTTTTGGATTCAAAATTTACGTCTGTGCGTATTCAGAATAAATTTATATTTTTGTAAAAATATTTAATATTTTGAAAAATATGTATTTATTTTATAACATGTGTTGATATTGGTTTTAATGTTAAAATTAAATTTTTGGGTGTTTGAAAGTTTTTAAGGAAGGTTAGAAAGAATTAGGGTGAAAACCCCAAATTCCATCAGCTTTCTTTCTAGAGAGGTGATGGAAATCAAGAAAATGAAAAAAAAATTTGTGCCAGCGTGCGCCCTGTAGCGCGAGCGTCGTGGACTCGCACGCTGAAATATATTTTCTCCTATTTTTGAATTTTCGGACTTCGATTTAGCCCCGATTTTTCCTATACACTCGTAATGAAATATAATATTTCATTAAATTATTTAAAAATACATCCATGCTTGATATTTGTGGGTTTGACCCACTTCCGCTGCGGGGGGCACTGATCCAACCCTAGGGGGTCCCATATCCGCCCCAACAACTTCTCTCACAAAAACTTTACTTATGATAATATTTCTTTCTTTTGCTTAATGTTTGTTTAAGCTTATTTTTCCTTTTTTAAAAACTTTCTCAAGCTTGCCTTTTATAGTAAAAATTATATAATTTTTAATTAATAAAAGTTCTAATCAACTTTTATATGTGCTTAATCCAATTTTTCAAAATACGTATAATTAGGTGTGACTAATCACCTCACTTTGATTTAATCCAATTAAATCAAGACAAAATTTAATTAATGGATTAGTTGAATGTCTACCAAATTGATTAATCCAATTAAATCAAGCCAAATACACCTATTATTACATATTTGTAATTACCAAATTATCCTCCAATGGTAGAGATATTTATGAAATTACAACAAAGTTTTTGTGTGATTTTGGATTAATCTAACTAATCCAATTTGGCCAAAGTAAATAATTAATGTTATCCAATCACTCTTAATTATTTTAGTTGATAATTATAATATCAAATATTATTTATTATAAAAAATTATTGGCTACCCAAGTACTCAACGATTACACTTCATATTGTGGGACTCTCTAAGTCCAGACACGTTCGTCATATAAGCCTAGCTTATATATCGCAATTTGATCACATTCGAATTTGCGAAGAATACGAATGACCTTTCTGAAATATACAAGTTAAGGTCATTACATATGTTTAACAATCCATCCGTTGTAGACTATTCGAGTCAAGCTTAGGAAATATAGATTACACCGTCAAGTTCTGAGGCGCACATCTTATATTATCGACATGTCCATGATTCTTTACAACTAATCAGAACACCATTTTTGATATATGTGATTCACCCAATGTGATCGGCTTTGGCCAAAGTCTTAAGAATCGTGACTTACTCACATGGATATCTAAACCTCTTAAGGTTCACATACGAGCCGACAGATCCTATCTTGATAGGCACTTGATTAACGAGTGCCTCGGTCCATACCCAACGAACATTTAGCGATCAGACCATGAAATGTCTCTGACATATATGACATCAAAGTGTGGAGGATCACACACAAAATCAATATTATCCTATAGTCAAAGGATCTTAATCTGTCAAATCTTTCTCTCCTGTTCATCCGTGGGCATCGTCCTTTGCCATAAGCAATTCTCGCATTTAGAGCGGATAAGAGGTATTTTTCAGCATAGATGGTGTGTACTTCCAACTATTAGGAATCACCTGTGAGTCATTCAGTATTTGCTCAAACGAATACTCACATGTCTATACAAGTTTCCCTCGCCCATGGTACATTAGGTTAAACCATTGGAACTCCAATTCCAATATACGATATGTGCTAGTCTTCTAGGTTATATGAATTCGACCATATTCCAAAACCATCGACTAGGAATATTTTACTTTAAATATAGTTTATAGTAGTAATATTATCCCAATGTCGGACCACCCAATGCCTAATATTACTACATGACTATTCTAAGGTCGATATCATTCTTAGCATATTTATATCAATCTAATATATATAATGACATTATCATTAACACGGTTGAAAAGAAAATGTAGTTATTTTAAAAAAATAATAAAATATAATGTACAATACATTATTCAGATTGGCGCTCCCAGCACCAACTCTAAAAAACTCTCATTTGCTTAGTGCCAATCCGGATGGTACTGAAGTTCCATCTCCTCCAAATGTTTATTGAATAAATTCGGAGGTAAGGCTTTAGTAAGCGGGTCTGCCATGTTCTCTTGTCCTTAAACCTTCAAGACATCTATGTCTTTTCGTTCAATGATTTCTCTAATCACACGATATTTCCTTTCCACGTGTTTAGACTTGGAATGCGCTCTCGGCTCCTTAACCTGCATAATGGCTCTGCTAATATCACAATGCAATGAGATCAAATCCTCAATATTATGCATAATTGGAAGTTTTGTGATAAAATTTATAATCCAAATAGCTTTTTTAGCAACTTCTGAAGCCGTTATAAATTTTGTTTCAGTAGTGGAATCAACTGTTGACCCTTGCTTTGAACATCACCAACTAACTACACCGCTATTAAGGGTAATTATGTATCCGGATGTAGACTTTCTATCATCCGAATATCCCTGAAAGTCGGAATCTCTATAACCCTTAACTTATAGCCCATCTTCTCTATATATCAAAAACTTATCCTTAGTACTCTTAAGATATTTCAGGATATGTTTCACGACTGTCTAATGATCATTACCTGGATCAGATTGATATCGGCTAGTCACACTGATGCCAAAACTGATGTCAGGTCTCGTACATAGCATATCGTAATTCTTCCAATACAAGAAGCATATGGCAAGTTAGACATTCTAACTCTTTCTTCCTCAGTCCGAGGTGCCATTTTCTTCGAAAGATGTATGTCGTATCGAAAAAGTACATTTACTGCCTTGCAGTTAGTAAAATTATACCTTTCTAATATTTTATCTATGTACGTGGATTGCGACAACCCTATAAGCTTCCTAACTCTATCCCAGTAGAGCCTTATACCTATTATATAGGAAGCTTCACCTATGTCTTTCATGGAGAATTTCTTTTAAAGGCAGGCTTTCACACTTTGCATCAATCATATATCATTCCCAATGATAATGATAACATCTACATACAATATAAGGAATTCTATCATGCTCCCACTAACTTTCTTATAAACACACGGTTCTTCCTCATTCTTGATGAATCCAGGTAATCTAATTATCTCATCAAAATGACGATTCCAACTTCGGGATGTCTGTTTAAGTCCATAAATATACTTCTTGTCTTATAAACCAAGTTTAATATCTCATTGGATACGAAACCCTCTGGTTGTTCCATATAGATATCCTAAAAATCCATTAGGATTTTTTAGCATGGTTACTGGTGAAAAAAATTTCCTCATAATCAATCCTTGGACGTTGAGTGTAACATTTCGCTACCTGTCGGGCCTTAAAGGTTTCCATTTTTCCATCGGGCCTTCGCTTCCTTTTATAAACCCATTTACAACCAATAGGTTTAACTTCTTCAGGAAGTTCAACCAAATCCCACACTTGATTGTCATGCATAGAATCCATTTCGGATTGCATGGTTTACTGCCATTTTCCCAAATAGATAGCCAATATAGACTATTTGTACGTAGTCAGATCCGTCTCCAACAAGAAGAGAACATCAAGACTCACGTCAGACAATAAAAACAGTCTCTTTGGAGGCTTTGATATTTTATTCGACCAACGTAGAACCTGTGTCGCAGATCCTTCACCTAGTTGGATTTCTGGTTCCATCTTAGATTCCTCTATGTTGGGATCAAACTCTTTGAGTTCAATATTTTTACAATTCCCACTTTCTCTCAGAAATTCCTTTTAAAAAAAAAATGGTAAAACGATCAACAAATATATTTTGTTGCTCAGAATCGTAGAATTGATATCCCAAAGAATTTTCAGGATATCCAATGAACCTATATTTATATCCCATGGGTGCTAGTTTATCCTGCTACACGTCTCTAATGTACGCTGGACAATCCCAAATCTTAAAATATCTAAGATTTGGATTTACTGTATCATATCTTATATGAGGTTATAGAAATGGCTTTTAATGGAACTATGTTAAGTATGTGAACAGTAGTAAGTAAAGTGTAACCCCAAAGGTAATAAGCAAGATCTGTATAGCTCATCTGTAACGACCAGTAGTTTTTACTACTGCATACAGTGGTACTGTTATGTATGGGAAGAAGGCGCATAAAATAAATTATGTTGAGACTTAAATATACTCATGGAATGACTTTGGGGACAATCGGTAAATCCCTCAAAGTCCCGGGATGAGACTGTACAATGTTCCCCTTTGGACAGCCAGTGGTATTTGGGGCATAACTTTCTCATACGAACTCCGATTTTTATGAATTTTATATCGTCGGAAAGCTAAGACTGGGAGCTATGACTTTCACGTTATACATTTCCTAAATTCGAGCCCGAAATGGGTCAAAATCAAGAAATACGCGGATGATACAGTGAATTTTGGGAGAAGTCTAGAAAGGGGTGATGTGGCACACTCTTGGCCACCCATTTCATTACAAAATTATACATCTTCTTCTATAAATAGACTACTATTCATTCCCTTCTTTTATGAAGCAAAAACCGAGAGTTTGAGGGCAAAGAAGCTCCCCATTTCTTCTTCATTTTTTCATGGAAAAAGCTTGAAGGAAAAGTAATGGAATTCAAGATCTCTTGGTCAAGTAAGTTCCTTTGTTGAATTTGGTTTAATTTCTCAATTTGTGGAAATTATAAACTTAGGGTTCATAAACTTTACCAAATTTGGGGTTTTTCATATATGTGATGTAATTTGATATATATATGATGTATATTAAATTTGGGATTGTTTGGATTTGATTTTGACATGTTTTGAACTAAAAAAGACCAAATTGCAATTCCTGAAAAAAATTTGGGGTTCTCGGCAATTTCAGAAAAATTTGGGATTTTTGTTGCAAATTATATTTTCATGTATTAGACATGTATAAATCATTTTGGGATTGATTTGGAATCAATTAAATATGTATTTGACAATTTAGGACCAAAATGATCAAATTGCAAAACTTTGGGGCTAATCGGCAATTATAGGAAATATGATTTCTTGGGTTAAATTTTTAGATTTTAAGTATTGGTTAATTAAATAAATAAGTTTATTTAATTGTTCCAAAAAAAAATTTTGAAATCGGAAAATTCTGTTTTCCGGGTTCCGTTGCGCTAACCATGTAATTCCGTATAAAACCCCAACAAAAATGGTATCAGAGCGAGTCTGATTCTGGAAACCCGATATGATTATGCCTTTTAAATGTTTAATTTAATCATTACTTTATGCATGCATGTGTTTATTTAATTTGATTAAATAAAGTAAAAGCATCTTTTACGGAAAAATCTCTATTTGAAAATAAGGTTTTTAATTTAATATATATTTGATGCATATTAATTGGTCCGTCTTGTCAATACCGCTTATCGATAAATTTTCTACGACTATATCTGAGAACGTGCCAAAGCTGTTAGGATATGGCCGGTAGAAATTTATCTGTACCAGATTTATTTGATATTAGATGAGTTCAAGCGAAAGCGGAATCCTGAACGTGCCAAAGCTGTCAGGGTTTCACAAGTATCTTGAATTCATCATTGACAAGTTTAACCTTGCTATGCCTCCTTGTGAACGTGCCAAAGCTATCACAACGAGAAACGACCTGGACCGAAAACCCAGAAGCCACTATTGAGTGATTGACAATGAGTTGTCTACCTAATGAATATACGTAGGTGAGAACGTGCCAAAGCTGTCAGCTGAAATATATTCATGGGGTCTACCTTTCACTATTATGCTATGATTTGATTATCGCATGTTTTGTATTCTGTTTGGGGATTACAATTTTGCATGCAATAGTGGGAGAGACATTTTTAGATTAAAATTCCATGATCTAGTTAATTCTTTATGATATAATATGAAACTGTTTTATTTGATTATTTGCTAATTGTTGATTCGCTGTCTATTTGATAGATTTGCGATGGCGGCACCTCCGATCAATCCTTTTGCTTGTATGCTTGATACGAATAAGCTAAAAGGCGCTGAGAACTTTACGGATTGGGATATGGATTTTAGGATTGTCCTCAATTCCGAGAAGTTGGGATATATATTGGAAGGTCCATTACCGCTTGCTAGATCTCCAAATGCATCTCCTGAAGAATTTGAAACTTTCTAGAAATGGAAGGATGATGATTTAGGGGTTAAATCATTCATACTTAGTTATCTTTCTTATGAGCTTAAGAAAACATATTTTGAGATGCATTATGCATATAACATGATGACACAACTTCATGAATCTTTCATGAACCAGAAACATGTTGTGGTTCATAGAGTTTCAATGGAACTGTTCCATTCTAAAATTAATGCGGGGCAGGCTGTGAGCCCATATGTGCTTCATTTAATCGATTTGATCAAGTAATTGAGGCGCCAAGGTTTCCCTTTCAATGAAACTATGGGACGTAGTGTCATACTCGGTTCGCTCCCAACGTCATATTGCCAGTTCGTCATGTACTTCAACATGAATAGGATTCACTGCTCTTACCATGAGTTGCATAAGATGCTTCTCACAGCAGAGGAAGATTTAAGGAAGGGAGTTCCGAATCTCCTTCCGAAACCTACTTTACTTTCCACTTCTTCCCAATCCAAGTCGAAGGAGAAGAAGACAAAAGGAAAGAAGAAGAAAGACTTCAATGTTCCTCCACAAGCTAAGGTAGCAAAGCTCGAGAGAGCTTATGAAGATAAGTGCCATCACTGCCAGAAAGTTGGGCACTAGAAAAGAAACTTTCTGGACTATCTTGCACAGATAAGAAGGAAAGAGCATCGACATCAGATACTTTTATTTTTCCTATTATTGATTTCTCATTAGCTTGTGAAGCTATGACATCTAATTGGACTTTAGATTATGCTTGTCTTATTCACATTTGCAATACGTTGCAGGTGCTGGGGGAAGTAGACGGCTGAAATCTGGGGAGATGCAGTTGCGATTCGGGAGTGGCGACTCTCTGGATGCGGTTGTAGTGGGCATATGTGAGATTCTTGTACCCGGTGGGAGACTTTTGTTAAATGACTGTTATTTTATGCCAAGATGTATGGCGAATATTATGTCTCTTTTTGCATTAGATACTGAAGGATATAATGTAAATATTAAGAATCGTTCTTTGTATTTATATGATAGTAATAATATTCAGATGATTTGTTATCCAAACGAGCATGGTCATTACATATTGCATACCTCACAAGATATCTTTAATACTGGAATTAATAAACGTAAACAATCTGATATAAATAACACAGAACTTTGGCATATGCAGTTATGTCATATAGGCGTGAAAAGCCTAACCTAATTGGTTAAGAATGGTTTGATACATGATCTCACCATTGAACCTTATCCTACTTGTGAATCTTATATTCGAGGTGAAATGACCAAAGCCTCATTTTCGGGTGTTGGACACCGAGCCACTGACTTATTGGAACTCGTACATTTTGATGTATGTGGTCCCATGAGTCAGACTACACACAGTGTTTTTTCATACTTTATCACCTTTATCGATGATCTGTCACGGTACGGTTATGTTTATTTGATGAACATAAATTGAAAACCTTTGAAAAGTTCAAAGAATTCTGAAATGATGTAGAGAAACAGACTGGTCAATATATTAAATGCTTTCGATCTGATCGAAGCAGTGAATATATAAGTGGAGAGTTCACTGATTATTTAAAGGAGAATGGGATTCTCGCTCAGTATACTCCTCTGGTCACTCCGCAGCACAATGGAGTGTCAGAGAGGAGAAATCAGACTTTATTGGATATGGTCTGATAGATGTTGAGTTATATAGATTTGCCCTATTACTTATTGGGTTATGCTCTTTTAACTGCCACACATCTTTTGAATAAGATTCCTTCTAAAGCTGTTCCTACGACTCGTATGAGATATGGACCGATAGGAAACCGTATCTTAGTTATGTTAAGATTTGGGGGTGTCCTGCATACGTTAGGATGGCTCAACAAAATAATTTTTTGCCTCGAGGGTAGAAGTTTAGGTTTATTGGATATCCTTCAAATACGAAAGGATATTTGTTCTATGATATTGAGCATCAAAATGTGCTCGTAGCTCGCTTCACAAAATTTCTAGAAATAGAATTTTTTTCTGAAGGTGGTGATCATAGATAGGTTGAACTTGATGAAGTACAACCTGGAACCAACGAACCAACAGAGGAACCTGAAATTCAAGAAGATGAAGGACATTCAACACACACACTCCGTAAGTCACAAAAGGGTATCTAGACCTCCTGAATGCTTGTATTTGAAGGTCTGGATGTTCTCTTAGTTGAAGAGACTGACCCTTTTACCTATAGAGAATCGATGTTGGACATCGACTCCGTGAAGTGGCAAGATGCCATGAAATCTGAAATGGACTCAATGTATGAGAATCAAGTTTGGAACTTGGTTTCGCTTCCCGAAGGAATTTTTCCTATCAGTTGTAAATGGATTTACAAGAGGAAGTGTGGGGCCGATGGAAAGGTTGAAACCTTTAAGGCCCGTTTGGTAGCTAAAGGTTACTCGCAGTGATCCGGTGTCGACTACGATGAAACTTTTTCGCCAGTTGCGATGCTAAAGTCTATAAGGATTTTGTTGTCAATTACCGCTTATCATGATTACGAGATTTGACAAATGGATGTCAAAAAGGCTTTTCTAAATTGATTTCTTGATGAAGAAATCTTTATGGAACAGCCGGAGGAGTTTCCATCCAGCGAGAACTCGGGCATGGTATGCAATTTGAAGAAGTCCATTTATGGACTTAAATAGGCTTCACGAAGTTGGAATCTATGATTCGACGAGATAATCAAATTGTCTGGTTTTCTTAAGAATTCAGAAGAATCCTGTGTGTATAAAAAGGCAAGCGGGAGTATGGTGGTATTTTTAATTCTCTATGTGTTGGTCTCTGAGACAATCCAAGATCATAATAAGTAATGAAAAATAAAGTGAATACATATAGAAGTATGGCAGAATCATACTTACAATGAACGGATTTAGGATGCGTCAAAAATAAAAATTTTTCTCCTCCAAGTTTTCGGCCAAGCTCAAGATCCAAGCTTTTGAGTTGATTCCAAGCTTTTGGGTTTCCCAATCACCTTGGATGATTCCTTGATGTACTAGCAACTTGAAAAATTTGCAACAAATTTTTCTTAATCTTCCTTGCAATTCTCGGCAATGAGAGGCAAATAGAGGGATAGGATTTTCGGTAATGAAGAGAAGAGAGGGAGATGAAAATAATGACTTGTGTATTATGTTTTCCAAAAACAAAATATCATATACCAAAACTAAAATTTTGGTAAAAGTCAATCAAGCCATCATGTTTTAGGAAGTGTGTTGAACAAGTCTTCACTAACTTCACCAAAACCCATAAACTAAAAGTGACAAGTGATGTGACATGTGGGCCCCACTTGATTCAAAATACGAGTGGGCCCGCAACACATTCCGGGCTCGGGTTCGCTAATTCCGAATTAACGAATTTTCCGTTGCGATGTAATTAAATCAAATTTAATTAAATAATTATGCCAAGCAAAATTACTATTCTCGTCGCTCGCGAATTAATTCTAAATTAATTCGTTTGCCTGAATTAAAATCCAATTTTAATTTCGCGTCGAAATCTAATTTCGTTAAATATATCAAATATATTATTTTATCGATTAATTCCAAATTAATCGTTCTCTCTCTTCAAATAGTATTTTATCATAGATAAAATCTCTCCATAATTAATCCCAGATTAATTAGGCTCGAATCATACGTCATCGTGCCTACCCAATTCTCCAGAAATATTCTTAATGGAATATATAATCTGTATCAGGCGTAGTATACATAGTATTGCGTATTACGATCCAGTATCGGATGTCACATGCAAGGCCTGGGGCTGGAATAGTGTATGCCCCGTACGAAGCATATATCGGATTACAAGCAACTAGTCTCTTTAATCGGATAATCATGACCATGTCATATTATCCCGATGGTTGCAACCAATTTAGAGTACCGGTTCTGTATCCCTGCGTGATCATCATCTCCATATGACTGAAGTGATACTTCCATCTTGACATCACACCCAATACACTACGATTCTCAATAAACCTAGAAGAGGCGTACACAGAACCTGTTAAATTCCTGGACGACCAAAACCAAAGCGTATTGATTATCGCAAGTACTAGCGATGCAAATCTCAGGTTAAGAGAAAATACACATACCCTGATGAGGACTCCCATAGACACATAGTCATACTACCAATGGGATTCCGCGGGGTCTATCCAGAGCGAAGCTGTTTCCGTACCATCGGTAAACACAACCTCCTATCACACTTGTATAAGTATCCAATACTTAAATATATGAGAACTATGCCGTTACGCTTCCATAACACGCACAAATGCAATACTAGTCTATTCCGCATTATCGATGTCCAATCTCGATAATACTACGACTAGGGATATTTAATGATTAAACCGTTATGGATTGATACTGTCTCATATCTTATAATCCGGAACTAATCATAAGGACTTTTATCATTTATATATTTAAGTAATCAAATTACAAAATGATAAAATGCAATTTCCATTGCTACATAATTAATTTGTAGAAAAACCAAAATGTTTTTTACAAATAGTGACGCTATGGGTCATAATTGTCTAACAATCTCCCACTTGGCCTATAGCCAGTCAGTCAAGCATCTAATACCTGAACTATTTACATGTCGCTCAAACTTTTACTGAGGAATAGCTTTCGTCAGTGGATCTGTAATGTTGTCCTCTGATACGACCTTCTCGATCTTTACATCGCCACGATGTATGATCTCACGAATCAGATGGAAACGTTGAAGAACATGCTTGGATCATTGATGAGACCGCGGTTCCTTAGCCTGCGCTATAGCCCTGTTATTGTCACAATACAATGGAACGGGCTCAACTGCTAACGGAACTACTCCTAATCCAATCAGGAATTTACGGATCCAAACTGCCTCTTTTACTGCTTCAGCTGCATGAATATACTCTGCTTCTGTTGTTGAATCGGCAACAGTCTCTTACTTGGAAGATTTTCAGCTTACTGCTCCATTATTCAAACAAAATATTTACCCGGTTTGCGACTTACAGTCGTCTTTATCGGGTTGGAAACTTACGTTGGTATACCCAGTTACCTCAAGTTCTCCATCTCCATAGATTAAGAAAGCATCCTTAGTTCTTCTAAGATACTTAAGGATATTCTTAACCGCCATCCAGTGACCATCACCTGGATCGGCCTGATAGCAACTACAAATGCTCAAAGCATACGAGACATCAGGTCGCATACATATCATGGCATACATGATCGATCCGACTATCGAGGTGAACTGTATCCGACTCATGTTGTCTCTCTCATCTTGAGTTTTAGGACACATGTCCTTAGATAGAGTGACGCCATGTGACACTGGCAACAGTCCCCTCTTGGACTGATCCATGTTGAATCTCTTCAACACTTTGTCAATGTACATGCTCTGGGAGAGTCCAAGCAGCTTTCTAAATCTATCCCGGTAGATCTTTATTCCTAGAATAAAGGATGCTTCTCCCAGATCCTTCATGGAGAATTTTAATGAAAGCCAAGCTTTCACCGATGTTAACATGGGAATGTCATTGCCAATAAGCAATACATCATCAAAGTAAAGGACAATGATGTTAGTGCGCTCCCACTAACCTTCTTATATACACAAGGATCATCCTCGTTTTGAACGAAATCATAATCTTTTATGATCTCATCAAAACGTTGGTTCCAAGAATGCGATGCTTGCTTCAATCCATAAATGGATCGATTTAACTTAAAAACCTTGTTTGCAAGTCTTGGTACGACAAAACCGTCAGGCTGTTGCATATAAACATCCTCCAAAAGGTTTCCGTTGAGGAAAGCGGTTTTGACGTCCATCTACCATATCTCGTAATCGAAATATGCAGCAATAACAAGCATTATCCGAATGGATTTAATCATGGCAACGGGTGAAAAAGTTTCATCGTAATCGACACCATGTCGTTGATGATACCCTTTCACTACAAGCCTAGCTTTGTACGTTTGTATGCTGCCATCCATGTCGGTCTTCCACTTGAAGACTCATTTGCAACCAATAGGCTTTACGCCTTCTGGTGCATCAACCAGTGTCCAAACTTGGTTGGTGTACATGGAATCCATTTCGGAATTCATGGCATCTTGCCATAAACCGGAGTCGATACCTTGTATCGCTTCCTCATACGTAGCCGGCTCATCTTCCTCAATAAGATTAATATTCACATGAGGTGAGATCAGAAACCATACCTCTCAGGTTGTTTTCTGACTCTCTCTGACCTACGCGGTCCTTGTGTATTCAAAGATTGTGGTGCAGTCTCATCCCTGATGGACCGTTCATGTTCCGTTAAGGATTCTGTGCCAGGAACAGTATCACTCTGATTTTCATCGAGTTCTACTTTCCTCCCACTTATCACTGCATTTAGGAATTCCTTCTCAAGGAAAACCGCATGTAGAGCAACAAATACTTTGTTCTCTTGTGGGTGATAGAAGTAATATCCTTTGGTTTCCCTAGGATATCCTACAAATAGGCATTTATCCGATTTGGGTTCAAGTTTGGTACCTTCCAAACGTTTGACGTATGCCCAGCAACCCCAAATCTTCAGAAATGAGAAACCCAGTTTCTTTTCTGTCCATATTTCATATGGAGTCTGTTGAACAGACTTTGACGGAACCTTATTCAAAATAAGTATTACACTGTTCAATGCATATCCCCAGAAGGAAATAGGTAGCTCTGTGCGACTCATCATAGACCTTACCATGTCTAACAAAGTTCAGTTTCTCTGTTCGGACACACCGTTTAATTGCGGTGTTCCCGGAGGATTCCACTGTGAATGAATACCATATTTTTTCAAGTAATCAAGAAACTCATTGCTCAAGTATTCGCCACCACGATCCGACTGTAATGTTTTAATACTTTTGCCGGTCTGTTTTTCTACTTCGTGTCAAAACTCTTTGAATTTCTCAAAGGTTTCCGACTTATGTCTCATAAGATACACATAACCATAACGCGATGTATCATCCGTTAAGGTTACGAAGTATTCATATCCACCTCTAGCCTGGCTAGACATGGGCCCACAAACGTCACTATGAACAAGGGCTAACAGTTCGGTGGCACGTACACATTTACCGCTAAAAGGTGATTTAGGCATCTTGCCTAATAAACAAGATTCGCAGACGTCATATGAATTTGGATCAAATCCGTCCAAGTACCCACTCTTCGAAAGTGTGGATATACATGTCTTATTTATGTGTCCTAGACGACAATGCCACATGTAAGTTTCATATTTGTTACTTACTTTAAGCCTTTTGTTTGTTACATTATATGTTTAAGATTGATTCATATTCAAAATATATAGACCATTATTTACATCAGCAGTGCAAATTTCCATATCATTTTTATACATAAAACACCCAGTGTTTCTAAATACAAAAGTATACCCACATTGGGCTAACATAGATACAGAAATAATATTCCTAGTCAAACTAGGTACATAATAACAGTCTGAAAGTTTAAGTACATGCCCCGAGGGTAGTTCCAAAACAAAAGTGCCAACGGCTAAAACGATGACATGTGTCCCATTTTCAACGCGAAGGTCAATCTCTCATGAGGCCAGTCTCCTGCTAATCTGTAGATCCTACACATCAGTACATATATGAGTTCCACAACCAGAATCAAAAATCTAATTTTTTAAAACTAGTAGTAGACATGTTTATTTCTATAACAAACATACCTGAAGCTGGTGCCTTGCCCGCTTTGATTTCCTTCATGTGTGCCTTGTATTTGCTGCAGTCACGCTTCCAGTGACCCCGCTTCCCGCACTGCAGACAAACATCTTGGGATTTGTCCTTAGGTTTCCCAGAACCCTTTGACGATTTGGCCTTGCCCTTCTTCTTATATTTCTTCTTCTTAACTCCTCCAGTCGCCTTGGGCCAAGCCCTCGGAGCGTGAGATGTTGAAGCATAGTGCGCCTCACGCTTCTTGCCCTTAAGGAGCTCATTTTCTGCCTCATGCAGAGTGGACATCAAATCTCCAAGGTTTGGTCTTGGTTCAACATGTTGTAGTTCATGATGAACCCACTCCAAGTGTCGAGGAGAGACTGTAGGATCAAATCTACTGAAGTCTCAGCCTTAAAGACTATGCCAATCTGTCCAAGCCGCTCAATGTCAGCAATCATCTGTGACACATGGTGCTCAACAGACGTACCCTCTGACATTCGAGCGCGGAAGAGCTTCTTCTGTAACTTATATATTTGCGATCTAAGGTTAGATCGGTGAAGATCATGCAACTTCGCTATCATCTCATAGGGATCCAACCCCTTGTTTTGACGACGGAATTGCGGAGTCATAGCGGCAAGCATTACCGATTAAACAGTCACATTATCATCGCTATGAGTCTTCCAAAGCTCTAGCTCAAGCAACTGATCAGGGCGGGGCTTAGGCCCAAGAGGTCGCTCTATAGTGTAGAGTAACTTCTCGGATCCCAGAACAATTCTGAGATTCATATCCCAGTCCTGAAAGTTTGTGCCATTAAAGACGTTGTCGCCCATGACAATATCCCTAATGCTTAACTTTCATGTCATCTTAACCGTAATAGTCCAACTATTCGATTAACGATGTATGGGTAAGTCTAACTGTTACAAGAAAAATAATAATATATTAGTCCAACTAATAAAATAATTGACGAAATAATTTGAAAGCACGTAAAGCTAAGTATTTGAACGAAATTGCAAATTCAATACTAGCCTCCCACTATTTTTCGGTGAGCCTCTAACCCTCTGTTGAGTACTCGGGAAACCTAGTTTCCTAGTGGGCTAGGATCCCATTAAATAACACACAACCTTGACTTTGGCCAACAAGTTGTATGATATTTAACTAGGTAGATCTCTAACATCAATTGGATCGCATCCAAATCCTAGATCCGGTAGGTGGACCTCCATGTCCGAAACATATATACAATATATATGGAAATATATCCAATATATTTTCCTAACCTTTTTCCTCTGAATCAACTAAGCCTTCGCTTTGGCACAACAAGCTTAATGATTCCAGTTAAGCGGAACCCATTGACTTTGGAAAGCTTCGTAATCGATGTCGATGGATAAGAAGTGATCTTGACTTTGGCCAACAAATCACAACTTGGACAAGACATACGATATGAAACAAAGCCTTAATGATTCAAACACATCCGCGATGGACAAAGGTCTTGACTTTGGCCAACAACCAGTGCCAATCTTGGATCTTGAGTAAGAATCACTCAATGGAAGGAAAACACTTAATATTTATTGAGGTTTTTCGCGTAAATTGGCAACCAATTTATTATCTTTGTTAGGTCTCATCATACACCCTTAAACATCCATTCTAAAATCATAATAAGGCGCGGTAAATAAATTAATAATGATATGCGGATGGATATCTCACAGATTGTTCCTAGAACAAATCACTTCATTTCCTCTCCCCGGCTAGCATTATTCTTACTTCTACCCAATTACATAATACAATGAAAGAAACCTCATTAACATTGAGGGGAATTAGGTGAGAAGAGAATTACAAAGAATCAAGAGAGATAAGGCTGGACACGCTGGTCCAATTTAATAAATTCTAAATTTACAACAATTTCAAAAATTGCCCTTTCCCTTTTAATATCCATCCGATATACATTATTCATTCAACACATCCATGTATTCACACAAAGCATGTTATTCAATCAATCTAATACAATTAATTAATCTTTGAATTAAGTGATCATTCAATGTTCAAATAACGATTTGATTTTGCGCGAGTCCAACTCGTTTGAGAATAAGTACTCAAAGTACGAATTCTTGAATTATATCGAACTACAATTTAAATCTAATTTAATTCATATTCAATACTAATTCCATATTTAAT
The DNA here is from genome assembly GCA_019454045.1 of Zanthoxylum bungeanum. Lineage (NCBI taxonomy): Eukaryota > Viridiplantae > Streptophyta > Magnoliopsida > Sapindales > Rutaceae > Zanthoxylum > Zanthoxylum bungeanum. The sequence continues at coordinate 71,159 of SKCR01023646.1, forward strand.
TCTAAATTAAATAACTATACTTTTTAATGTGCCTTTACGACTTAGATTCCAAATGTAATCTAAATGGGTCTCAAAGCCCAATTAACATCCAATGTAGTTTAATTAAAATCCAATGGGCTTTCAATTAATTTCTTAAGGAATTGACTTTGGTCAATATGGGTCAAACCCAAATACCAAAGCCCAATTAAGGAATCACCCTATTTGCCAAGAAACCAATTTCGGCCCATAAAGGCCCATTTGTCACATTTGGACTTAATGGAATGATTTAGGCCCAATTTGGATCCAATCCAATTGACCTAAACCAACTTGGCCCAACCAAGCCCATTAGGCCCAAATACAACATTATAAGCCCAACTAATTAATTTTAAAATTCCAAATTTCATAATTTAATTAATTAAAGTGCTTAGCCATGATTAATTATTTAAATTAACATTTCCAAAATACTAATTTAATCAATTAATCATGTTTAATTTGTTCAACACATGTCCAACATTATTGAAACAAAAAATCATCTCATTCCATGCTTACTGGCATTATGGGAATTTTAAAACCGATTTCGATTTCAATCCAATTAAATCATAAAATCAATTTATCCAAGTCTTTAAACTCATCCAATGATCAAAAGCAAAAAATACCATGACATTAGGGTTTGTATTGCATTCGGCCATATGCAAAAAAATGGGGAAAATTAATTCAATTCAATTTTCTTCAAATTGATCACATATAACTCCAAGTTATCCATATACAAGCATGCTCAAACAAATAATTTGGTTAAATCATGCTCAAATCAAATTTACCCAAATTTTACCCTAAATTCAATTTCATGCTTATTCAAGGCTCATGATACCAGTGTTGGTCTCTAAGACAATCCAAGATCATAATAAGCAATGAAAAATAAAGTGAATCATAAAGAAGTATGGCGGAATCATACTTACAATGAACGGATTTAGGATGCATCAAAAACAAAACTTTTTCTCCTCCAAGTTTTCGGCCAAGCTCAAGATCCAAGCTCCAAGCTTTTGAGTTGATTCCAAGCTTTTGGGATGGTTTCCCTATCACCTTGGATGATTCCTTGATGTGCTAGCGACTTGAAAAATTTGCAACAAATTTTTCTTAATCTTCCTTGCAATTCTCGGCAATGAGAGGCAAAGAGAGGGAGAGGGTTTTCGGTAATGAAGAGAGGAGAGAGAGATGTAAATAATGACTTGTGTATTATGTTTTCCAAAAACAAAATATCATATACCAAAACTAAAATTTTGGTAAAAGTCAATCAAGCCATCATGCTTTAGGAAGTGTGTTGAACAAGTCTTCACTAACTTCACCAAAACCCATCAACTAAAAGTGACTAGAGTGACAAGTGATGTGACATATGGGCCCCACTTGATTCAAAATGCGGGTGGGCCCGCAACACATTCTGTGCTCGGGTTCGCTAATTCTGTATTAACGAATTTTCCGTTGCGACGTAATTAAATCAAATTTAATTAATAATTATGCCAAGCAAAATTACTATTCTCGTCGCTCGCGAATTAATTCTAAATTAATTCGTTTGCCCGAATTAAAATCCAATTTTAATTCCGCGTCGAAATCTAATTTCGTTAAAAATATCAAATATATTATTTTATCGATTAATTCCAAATTAATTGTTTTCTCTCTTCAAATAGTATTTTATCATAGATAAAATCTCTCCATAATTAATCCCAGATTAATTATGCTCGAATCATACGTCATCGGTGAATCTTCGGGAAGCAACCCAAGAGATCCCTGGATATGTTGGCAGTAAATCCGGTTGTCAGACTATCAGAACACGTACGTACCTCGTACTACGTTTTTACCGATTTACGAGATATGGTTGGCTTCTAGCAAAGCACCGTGCCTACCCAATTCTCCAGAAATATTCTTAATGGAATATATAATATGTATCAGGCGTAGTATACATAGTATTACGTATTGAGATCCAGTATCGGATGTCACATGCAAGGCATGGGGTTGGAATAGTGTATGCCTCGTACGAAGCATATATCGGATTACAAGCACTTAGTCTATTTAATCGGAAAATCATAACCATGTCATATTATCCCGATGGTTGCTACCAATTTAGAGTACCAGTTCTGTATCCTTACGTGATCATCATCTCCATATGACTGAAGTGATACTTCCATCTTGACATCACACCCAATACACTACGATTCTCAATAAACCCAGAAGAGGCGTACACAGAACCTGTTAAAATCCTGGACGACCAAAACCAAAGCGTATTGATTGTCGCAAGTACTAGCAATATAAATCTCAGGTTAAAACCAAATACACCTACCCTGATGCGGACTCCCATAGACACATAGTCATACTACCAATGGGATTCTGCGGGGTCTATCTAGAGCGAAGCTGTTTCCGTACCATCGGTAAACACAACCTCCTATCACACTTGTATAAGTATCCAATACTTAAATATATGAGAACTATGATGTTACGCTTCCATAACACGCACAAGTGCAATACTAGTCTATTCTGCATTATCGATGTCCAATCTCGATAATACTACGACTAGGGATATTTAATGATTAAACCGTTATGGATTGATACTGTCTCATATCTTATAATCCGGAACTAATCATAAGGTCTTTTATCATTTATATATTTAAGTAATCAAATTACAAAATGATAAAATGCAAATTTCATTGCTACATAATTAATTTGTACAAAAACCACAATGTCTTTTACAAATAGTGACGCTATAGGTCATAATTGTCTAACACTATGTTGACGACATCCTTATCATTAGGAATGATATTGGGATGATGCAAGGCGTCAAAGCTTACCTCTGTAAGAATTTCTCAATGAAGGACCTAGGTGAAGCTTCTTATGTCTTAGGCATAAAACTCTATAGAGATAGAGAAAGAAAGCTTATTGGGTGATCCCAATCAACGCACGTAGATAAGATCTTCGAACGGTATAATTTTGGTAACTGTAAGACAACAAACATACCGTTCATACATGGCTTACATCTTTTGAAGAAGATATGTCCGCAAACAGAAGATGAGAAGATTAGAATGTCTAATCAACCTTATGCTTCGTGTTTGGCCAGCATCATGTATGCCATGTTATGTACTAGGCCTGATATAAGCTTCACAGTTAGTTTGACCAGCAGATATCAGTCCAATCCAGGAAATGACCATTAGATGGCTATTAAACATATCCTCAAGTATCTTAAAGGTACTAAGGATATGTTTACTATCTATGGAGGAAAAGAACTGCAAGTTAATGGGTATACAGATTTCGATGTCCAATCAGATCCTGATGATAGAAAGTCTACATCAGCATTCGTGCTTACCCTTAACGGAGGTGCATTTTGTTGGAAGAGTTCCAAATAGGGGTCGACAGCTGATTCCACCATAGAGGTGGAATATATTGCAGCTTCTGAAGCTGCAAAGGAAGCTGTATGGGTTAGGAACTTTATCACAGAATTGGGAGTAGTCCCAAGTATCGAGAATCCAATTCCGATATACTGTGATAATATTGGAGCCATTATGCAAACAAAAGAACCAAGGGCGCATCAGAAGTCAAAGCATGTTGAGTCGATGGTATTAGATACAATCGATATTGGTGCAGGCACTGCATTTTTGCATATAAGTTTCAATTATGAGTCTCGTATAGAGGCACTGTTGGAGTTCTCTAAGTCCCGAGGATCGAATATAAAGCTTGAAACACATGTGCGAATACAACGAGGGAGTTGCGAAATACTCACATCGATCGGTTGAGCGATGCGCGAGGCAACAAAAATTATTTTATGTCTCCATGGACTGCTCGACAGTGGCAGTGAAACAGCTCACTGTTTTCGACCATTGTTGCTCCTTGAACAAGCTCCAAGCTTCGTCAAACGATTCCAAGCTCATGGGTGGACTTCCCTATCACCTTCGCATGTCTCTCGGAGTTCTAGCTCTTGATGATTTTGCAAAATCATCACACTTAAGCTTCCCTTGCTCACGGTTTCGGGGCAGAAAACCAGTGTAGAAATGCCCACCATGGGCGTGAGTGAGAGGAGAGAAAAGAGAGGAGAGATGTGTTGGTTTTCCAAAAAAAATGTGTATTAGATTTTTGTTTTTAGAAAACAAATAAACATATACCATTTTCTTTTTCCAAAAAAGTCAAGCTAATTAAAGCTTACAACTACCAACATCAAATCCCATCAATCAATGAATAGTGACTGGTGTCAATCACTCAAAGTGAAAGACATTCATCACTTGATTGACGACTGATGTGACGCTAGATGCGACTAGCGATTTGACGCTTGATTTGACTTGCGTGCCGCACTCGAATTCGAAATGCGAATGCGCTCGTAAAAAATCCCGGGCTCGGGTTCGCTAATTCCAAATTAACGAATTTTCCGTTGCGACGCAATTAAATAATTATGCCTAGCGAAATCACTATTCACATTGCTAACGAATTAATTCTAAATTAACTCGTTCGTCCGAATTAAAATCTAATTTTAATTCCACGTCGAAATCCAATTTCATTTAATATATCAAATATATTCTTTTATCGATTAATTCCAAATTAATCGTTATCTCTTTAAATGATATTTTATCCCAGATAAAATATCTCCGCAATTAATCCCAGATTAATTTTCTCTCTCATTTAATTAATCCCAGATTAATAAAAGTGCGAGTCATACATCATCGGTGAATCTTCGGGAAGTGACCCATGAGATCCCCGAATATGTTGGCAGTAAATTCGGTCGTCGGACTATCCGAACACGTAAGTACCTCGTACTACGTTTATACCGATTTACTAGATAAGGTTGCCTTCTAGCAAAGTACCATGTCTACCCAATTCTCCAGAACTATCCTTACAAGAATATAAGGATCTATATCAGGCTTACTATACGTAGTATTGCGTATTTCGATCCAGTATCAGATGATCACATGCAAGGCCTGGGGCTGGAAAAGTGTCTGCTCCGTACGAAGCATATATCGGATTACGAGCAACCAGTCTCTTTATTATCGGATAATCATGACCAAGTCAAATTATCCCGACGGTTGCAACCTTTTTAGAGAACCAGTTCTGTATCCCTACGCGATCATCAACTCCATATGACTTGAGTGACACTTCTGTCTTGACATCACACCCAACACACTACGATTCTCGATATACCCAGAAGAGGCATACACAGAAACCGGTTAAAGCCCTGGACGACCAAAACCAAAGTATATTGATTGTCGCAAGTATTAGCGGTACAAGTCTCAGGTTAAGACCAAATACACCTACCCTGATTTCAGACTTCCATAGACACATAGTCATACTACCAATGGAATTCTGAGGGGGTCTATCCAGAGCGAAGCTATTTCCCATACCATCGGTAAAACACAACCTCCTATTACACTTACATGAGTATCCTATTCCCAAATATATGATAACTATGATGTTGTGCCCTCACAATGCGCACAAGTGTAATACTAGTCTTTTACGTATTTATCGATGTCCAATCTCGACAATACTCTGACTATGGATATTTAATGATTTATCCTTCGTGGACTGATACTGTCTCATATCATTCTCAATCCAGGAACAAATCATATGGACTACCTATCATTTATATATCTTGGTGATCTAATCACAAATGATAAGAGTGCAATCTCCTTTGTCACATAGTTAATTTGTACAACAACACCATGATCTGTACAAATAGTGACGCTATGGGTCATAATTGTCCAACAATCTCCCACTTGGCCTATAGCCAGTCACTCGAGTGTCTGACACCCGAACTATGTACGGTTGGTGATCGGCGTAACACACACGTATAACGCAAGCGCACGTATCGTTCAAGTAGTATAAAAATATCGATCCCACGAGGACTTAATATCTAAACTATTAATTTTATGAGGTCAAATGATTACTAATATCTAACAAGTTGATTGATTGATTTGAAATGGTGACGATTCTAAATTTAAAAGCAAGTAAATAAAATTGTCGAAAATAGGTTTGAAGAAAATTCAATATTAAAAACTATCTAGGGTTGTGATTTCTTCCAATATCATTTTAAAGATGAAGTGGTTATCTTAAAGTTGGGTAATATATTGATTTATTAAACTGGAACACTAAATTATGTGTAAGCCTCTGTCGATGGTCAGACACAAATACCCAGTTTAACCCAATTGAACCATATGTCTATGTCAACCAAATTATCTGGATTCATTAAGTTTAAGTTCCAATTATGGCTACCCCCGCCCGACAGGTATATTCCTATCCTGTAAGGAAATCTATTAAAGGGTTATCTATCCTCAAGGAAGATCGTGGGCTATTGAGTCTAAGGCTGAAACCTAAAATCCCTATGTCTAGTTCATTTTAGATTTACCAGATCAATTTTATTAATGGCCAGTTAATGAAAAAACATTAAGTTTAAGACACAATAAATAAATCTTTATATTACCCAAGCTATAATCTAACCCTTATAAAACGGTGATATTGGATTTCATCACAACCCCAGATAACTAATTTAGTTACCACACATAACTAGGGCTAATAAAAACTTAAAGTAAAAGACATAAAATGAAAATGCTTGAAAGTAATTGCGGTAAAGTAAAAGCTGAAAAGTAAATTACAATAAAATAAAATGCTAAGGTAAAAGGAATTACTTTTACTACTACTAATTTAGATATCTCCCATAAAATAATATATAAACTTGTGATATTATTTTACCAACCGACTAATCTGGCGGTATCCTGATTAAGTCAAATTAAGTCCAACCAGCCATATAGGCGGTAATATTTGTCCATAATCCAGCCATAAAGGCGGTACCAAAATAAATTTACCAATCGACCAATCTGGCGGTATCCTTGATTAGTCAGGTTTAAACCAGATCAAATTTAATTGCCAACAGACCAATATAGCGATATCCTTTATTAATCAGTATTTTAAATAGTGAATATATTATTTTTAAGGGAGATTAATCTAAATAGTAATAGTAAAAGAATTACCTTTCACCCTAGCTTGGGAAATTACCTCCTCATTACTGAAAAGTAAAAACTGAAAAATTAAATAAAGAAAAGTACTGTGCGTAAAAGTAAATTGCGGAAAGTAAAAACTGAAAAGTAAAGAAAAGAAAGTGCGAAACTGAAAATTAATTACTGAAAACTAAAAATAAACAAACTAGATACAATCTTCTTATTTATTCATTAAGAATTTCAAAGAAGAAAGTATATATTTTACAATGAAATGGCTTGGTATTTATAGGCAAAATTTTGCCACCATCAAATCATCCATCAAATTCTCCACCAAATCCATTATTAATTTCTCCACTAATTACTCCACCAAATCCATAATTGCTCCACTAATTGCTTATCTTGTTTGGTGTTGATTTGATAATTTTTATTAATTATTAATTAATTAATATTTTGCTTTGAAAATGATTGATAATGACTTTTAATAATTACACTCCACACACTTCTGGATGGTTCATCAATTTAGGTCATGAAACATCAGAATTCGAAAATAGTTTCTCTTCCAAAGTTGTAGATCTTTGAGTCTTCTTTAATCTGGAACTTGAATCAGCTCAATCCGATATCTGAGTAAAAAGTTATGCCCAAAATACGACAGATGCACAAAACTGGAATTTCCAAAACTGCACTTCGTCAAAACGCCCTTTCAAGTTTCCAATCTCCAAAATTAAAATATCAAGTCCAATAATTGCCCTTATTTGACCCATGACCCGATATTATTTTATCTGCAAAATAAACTAAAACACATCAAAATGTTCATCAAACCCGAGAAACTAAACAAAATATTAAGTAAAAGGGGCGGTAAATATTGATATATTTTCCGCTCATCAGTTGACTCAAACTGCTGAGAAATGCTTTCGTCAGTGGATTTGCATGATTATCGTCTGATGCAATTTATACGATCATCACATCACCACGATGTATGATCCGAACGAATCAGATGAATATCGAAGTATATATCTGGATCGTTGATGAGACTATTAATTCTTTAGCCTGCGCTGTAGCCTAGCTCAGCTGCTAACAGAACTATATCTAATCTAATTAGATTTATTATCGACCCAAATGGCTTCTTTTGCTGCCTCAGCTGCAGCAATAACCCCAATTTGTTGTTTATTCAGTAACAGTATCTTGCTTGGAAGATTTCCAGCTCACTATTCTGTTATTCAAACTGTATAGTACCATTTTGCGACTTGTAGTCGTTTTATCGGTTAGGAAACTTGCAACAGTGATCCCAGTCACTTCAAGTTCTCCATCTCCATAGTTTAAGACAGCATCCTTAGTTCTCTAAGATACTAAAGGATGTTCTTAACATCAATCCAGTGACAATCACTTGGATTGGCCTGATTGTGACTCCATATGCTCAAAGCGTATGAGACACCATGTCGCGTACATTTTTCAATGTACGAGTTCTCGGAGAGTTTTAACAACTTAATATATCCCAGTAGATCTTTATTCCTTGAATAAAGGTTGTTTTCTCCCAAGAATTCTACGGAGAATTTTCTCGAAAGCCAAGCTTTCACCGATAGTTTTATGGGAATATCATTTCCAAGAAATGACATATTATCATTATTTATATAGGACATTATTGTCAGTGCACTCCCACTAACCCTCCTTATATACACAAGAATCATTTCCGTTTTGAATCAAATCAAAAACTATTATGATTACATCAAAACGATAATTCCAAGAACCTAATGCTTGCTTCAATCCAAAAATAGATCGAATAACCCGCAAACCTTGTTTTCTAGTTTTGGTACGACAAAACCGACAGGATGTTATAAACATCCTCCGAAAGGTTTCCTTTTTAGGAAAGCGATTTTCCCGTTAAGCTGTCATATTTCATAAATGAAACATGCAGCATTAGCAAGCATTATCCAAATGGATTTACCATGGCAATAGGTAAAAGGTTGAATCGTAATCAACACAATGTTGATAATGATACCTTTCCGTTAAAAACCTAGCTTTATACGTTGGCATATTGCCTTCCATGTATGTCTTCCTTGAAGACTAATATAGTACCAATAGGCACAATGCCTTTCGGTACTTCAACTAGTATCCAAACATAGTTGATATACATGGAATCCATTTCGGACTCATGACACTTTGTCATAATAGGGAGTCGATACCTTGTATCACTTCCTCATACGTAGTCAGTTGGTATACCTCAAAAGATTGACATCTTTTCGAGGTGAGATCAGAAACCAATACCCCAGGTTGTTTTCTGACTCTCTCCAACATACGTGGTTCTTGTGTATTCGAAGATTAATGGTAATAGTTTCATCCTTGATGAACTATTTATGTTCCATTAGGAATCGATACCTGGAATAGTATTACTCCGATTTTCATCGAGTTTTACTAACCTCCCACTTACCACTGCATATAGGTATTCCTCTTAGGAAAACCGCATGGCGAGCAATAATTAAATTGTTCTCTTGTGAGTTGTATAAGTACTATACTTTGGTATCCCTATGATAACCTACAATTAGGCACTTATCCAATTTGGGTTTTAGTTTGGTATCATCCAAACATATGCCTAGCATACCCAAATTATCAGGAATGAGAAACCCGGTTTCCTTCCCGTTCATATCTAATATGAAATCTGTCAAACATATTATTATGGAACCTTATTCTAAATAAGTTATGCACTGTTTATGCGTATCCGTTGAAGGAAATGGTAGCTCAGAGCGACTCATGATTAACCTTATCTTGTCCAACAAAATTCGGTTTATCCTTTCGAACACACCGTCAAACTAACGTGTTCCGGGAGGAGTCCTCATTGAAAGAATACTATACTCTTTCAAGTATTTTAGAAATTTATTGCTTAAGTAATTTCCATTACGGTCTTACCGTAACGGTATAATACTTTAGCCGATCTGTTTGTCTACTTCGTGTCGAAAACTTTAAAAGTTTCTGATTTGTGTTCCTCAAAAGAAACACATAACCATAACGCGATGCCACATCCGTAAAGGTCATGAAATATTCATATCCACATCTAGCCTAGCTAGACATGGGCCCACTTGCTTCACTATGAACTAGGGCTAACAGATCTGTGGCATTTGCACTTTTACCAAGTAAAAAGTGTTTTAAGCACTTTGCCCAATAAACTAGATTCGTAGACTTTATTTGAATGGTATGAAATTAGTCCTAGTACCCACTCTTCGAAAGTGTGGATATACGAGTCTTGTTTAATTGTGTCCCAGACAACAATGCCAAAAATTAGTTTCTTCTGATCAAATCAGTTTGAGCTATTTGTTTGTCATGTCATATGTTTGAGATTTATTTATATTCAAAATATAAATCATGTTATTCACATCTAATGTGTTTATCTCAATATCATCTTTATAAAATAAAACACTTTAGTGTTCTAGAATATAAAGGTTCACCCCCAGCGGGTTAAACACTGATATAGAGATAATGTATCTAGTCAAACAAGTTACATTATAACAGTTTCCAAATTTAGGTACACACCCGAGGGTAGTTCCTAAAATTAGGTTTCTGCGGTTAAAACAGCGACTTTCGTCCCGTTTCCGATTCGCAGATAAATCTCTATTGAAGTCAGTATCTTGTTCAAAACAGATTCTGAACATCAATACATATATTTCATGTACCACACTAGGTATTAAAAATCCAATTTCAATACTAGTAGTGAACATAATTATGACAAACATATTTGAAGTCGGAGCCTTGTTCGTCTTCAATTCCTTCATGTCTGCTTTGTCCAAACGGCAGTCACGCTTCCGCGATCCCATTTGCCAAAATTTAGGCAGATATTTTAGGATATGTCCTTTATCTTCCCAGAAGATTATAATGATTTTGCCTTTGCCCTTTTCAACACTCCAGAAGCCTTTGGCCAAGTCTCGGGTTTCTAGAATATCGAAGTAAAGTGCGCCTTGCGCTACTTGCCTTATTGCAAACTTTGACTTTGTCTCCTTGAGAATAGTCATTAACTCTCCAAGTGTTATGTATTGCAATTTGTACTTCTAAGATCTAAAATAGATCTATGAAGATCCTTCAATTTCATTATCATACTTTAAGGATCTAATCCTTATTTCTGATTAAGAAATTAAGGAGTCTACTGCGACAAGCTAAATGGATTAAGCACTAAAGTTATCCTTACATAAATCTTCCAAAGATTATGCTCGACTATTTGCTTAACTCCGGGCTTAGGCCTAATATGTTATTTTATCAAATAAAGTAACTTATTAGATTCCAGGACTATCCTGAAATTATTACCAATTTGAAATTAGACCATTTAAATACATTTTCCCTAGGATTATGTTTTAAATGTCAATCTTTCAATTTTATCTTGATTTTAATAGTCCAACTATTTAATCAACGATTTTGGTACTATATATTTTAATGATTATAATATCCAACTATTTAATCAACTATAAATTAAATTGTTGAAATAGTCCAACTATAATTAAAATAACATTTAAATATTAGTCCAACTAACATTTAATATATTTGACGAATGATATTTGTTTGAGCGCGTATGGCAAGTAATTAAACGAATATTGCAAATTCAATTCTTGCCTCCCACAATATTTCGGTGAGCCTTTAACCTTCTGTCGAGTACTCGAGAAACCGTGTTTCCTAGTGGGCTAGGATCCCGTTAAATATCACACAATCTTGACTTTGGCAACAAATTGTATGAAAATTAACTAGGTAGATCTCTAAGATTATTGGATCCAATCCAATTCCTAGATCCAGTAAGGGGACATCTAAGTCCGAAACATATATCTTATATATGCCAATATATCCAATATATTGCCTAACATTTTTCCTCTGAATCAACTAAGCCTTGGCTTGGCACAACAAACTTAGTGATCCCAGTTAAGCGTGACCCATTGACCATGGAAAGCTTCGTAATCAATGTCGATGGACAAGAAGTAGTCTTGACTTTGGCCAACAAACCACAACTTGGACAAGACACCAATATGGAACAAAGCTCCCGTGATTCAAACACATCTTCAACGGAAAAAGGCCTTGACTTTGGCCAACAAGCCAATGCCAGTCTTAGATCTTGAGTAAGAATCACTCAATGGAAGAAAAAACGCTTAATATTTGTGAGGATTTTTCGAGTGCAAATTGGAAACCAATTTATTATCTTTGTTAAGGTCTCATCATCATACACCCTTAAACATGCATTCTAAACACATAATAAAGCGCGTATAAATAAATAATAATGATATGCGGATGGATACTTTACACAATGATCCTAGATCAAATCTCTCATTTTCTCTCTCCCGCTAGCACAAGTATTTGCTTCTACCCATTACACTACACTTCTAAAGAAACCTCATTTACTTTGAGGGGAATAGGTGAGAAGAGAATACAAAGAATAAGGAGGTAATAAGGCTGGACACGCAGGTCCAATTAATAAATTCTAAATTTATTACAACAATTTCTAAAATTACCCCACCCATCTAATATCCATCCAATATACATTATTCATGTATCGCAACCATGTATTCACACAAGCATGTTATCAATAAATCTAATCAAATTAATTAATCTGATAATTAGTGATCATCCAATGTTCAAACAATGAATTGATTTTGCTCAAGTCAAACTCGTTTTGCGAATAAGTACTCAAAGTACGAATTCTCGAATTAAATTAAATTACAACATTAAATCCAATTTATTTTGTATTTAATTCTAATCCATTATTTAATTCCAAATTAAATAATACACTTTATTTGACGAACCATTACGACTTAAATTCCAAATTTAATCGTTACGGGTCTCAAAGCCCGATTAACGTCCAATGTTAATTCAATTAAAGTCCAATGGGCTTTTAATTAATTTCTTAAGGCATGGACTTTTGGTCAACTCGGGTCGAACCCAATAACCAAAGTCCAATCCGTGAGTTACCCCATAAGCTCATAAATCAATTTAGGCCCATTAGGCCCAATTAAACTTTAAAGGTCCATTAGTCGCATTTGGGCTTTATGGAAGCGGTTTTGGGCCTAATTGGATCCAACCAATTTTGCCTAAACCCAACTTAGTACAACCAAGCCCAATAAGCCCAATTACAACACTTAAGCCCAATTTCACAAAATAGGCCCAACATAATTAAATTACAAAAATTCCAAATTCCCAATTTAATTACATAAAGTGTATAGCATTATTAATCACCCAAATCAATATTTCCAAAACATCAAATTAGCCTAATTAATCATGCTTATTAACATTAAATCATGTCCAACATAATTTAATCAAAAATCAAACCCATTTATGCTTCACTAGTCTCGGATTTTGTAGGGAATTTTAAATCGATTTCGATTTCAATCCAATTGAATCTACAATCAATATTAAATCAACATTCCTGATTGATTCAAGTCATCCAATGATCAAAAATCAAAAAATCCAAGATGCCAAGCAAGATAAATTGGGGAAATTTGTTCCAAACAATTTTTAATCGAATTGATCCAATCAATCATTAATTAAACATGTATTAAGCATACTCAAACATCCAATTTATTCAAAGCATGCTCAAAAACATTTTACCCAAATTTTAAGGCATAATCAATTTCATGCTTTTGAATCGCTCCGATACCATTGTTGGAGTTCTCTAAGTCCCGAGGATCGAATATAAAGCATGAAACACATGTGCGAATACAACGAGGGAGTTGCGGAATACGCGTGAGGCAACAAAAATTATTTTCTGCCTCCATGGACTGCTCGACAGTGGCAGTGAAACAGCTCACTGTTTTCGACCATTGTTGCTCCTTGAACAAGCTCCAAGCTTCGTCAAACGATTCCAAGCTCATGGGTGGACTTCCCTATCACCTTCGCATGTCTCTCGGAGTGCTAGCTCTTGATGATTTTGCCATAAAATCATCACACTTAAGCTTCCCTTGCTCATGGTTTCGGGGTAGAAAACCAGTGAAGAAATGCCCACCATGGGCGTGAGAGAGAGGAGAGAAAAGAGAGGAGAGATGTGTTGGTTTTCCAAAAAAAATGTGTATTAGATTTTTGTTTTCAGAAAACAAATAAACATATACCATTTTCTTTTTCCAAAAAAGTCAAGCTAATTAAAGCTTACAACCACCAACATCAAATCCCATCAATCAATGAATAATGACTGGTGTCAATCACTCAAAGTGAAAGACATCCATCACTTGATTGACGACTGTTGTGATGCTAGATGCGACTAGCGATTTGATGCTTGATTTGACTTGCGTGCCGCACTCAAATTCGAAATGCGAATGCGCTCACAAACAATCCCAGGCTCGGGTTCGCTAATTCCAAATTAACGAATTTTCTGTTGTGACGCAATTAAATGATTATGCCTAGCGAAATCACTATTCACGTTGCTAACGAATTAATTCTAAATTAACTCGTTCGCCTGAATTAAAATCTAATTTTAATTCCGCGTCGAAATCCAATTTCATTTAATATATCAAATATATTATTTTATCGATTAATTCCAAATTAATCGTTATCTCTCTTTAAATGATATTTTATCCCAGATAAAATATCTCCTTAATTAATCCCAGATTAATTTTCTCTCTCATTAATTAATCCCAGATTAATAAAAGTGCGAGTCATACGTCATCGGTGAATCTTCGGGAAGTGATCCATGAGATCCCCGGATATATTGGCAGTAAATTCGGTCGTTGGACTATCCGAACACGTAAGTACCTCGTACTACGTTTATACCGATTTACAAGAGAAGGTTGGCTTCTAGCAAAGCGCCATGCCTACCCAATTCTCCAGAAATATCCTTACAGGAATATAAGGATCTATATCAGGCGTAGTATACGTAGTATTGCGTATTTCGATCCAGTATCGGATGATCACAAGCAAGGCCTGGGGCTGGTATAGTGTCTGCCCCGTATGAAGCATATATCGGATTACGAGCAACCAGTCTCTTTATTATCGGATAATCATGACCAAGTCATATTATCCCGACGGTTGCAACCTTTTTAGAGAACCAGTTCTGTATCCCTACACGATCATCAACTCCATATGACTGGAGTGATACTTCCGTCTTGACATCACACCCAACATACTACGATTCTCGATATACCCAGAAGAGGCGTACACAGAAACCGGTTAAAGCCCTGGACGACCAAAACAAAAGTATATTGATTGTCGCCAAGTATTAGCGGTGCAAGTATCATGTTAAGACCAAATACACCTACCCTGATTTCGGACTTCCATAGACACATAGTCATACTACCAATGGAATTCTGAGGGGGTCTATCCAGAGCAAAGCTGTTTCCCATACCATCGGTAAAACACAACCTCCTATTACACTTGCATGAGTATCATATACCCAAATATATGAGAACTATGTCGTTGTGCCCTCACAACACGCACAAGTGTAATACTAGTCTTTTACGTATTTATCGATGTCCAATCTCGACAATACTCCGACTAGGGATTTTTAATGATTTATCCTATGTGGACTGATACTGTCTCATATCATTCTCAATCCAGGAACAAATCATAGGGACCTCCTATCATTTATATATCTTGGTGATCTAATCACAAATGATAAGAGTGCAATATCCTTTGACAATCACTTGGATCGGCCTGATAGCGACTACACATGCTCAAAGCATACCAGACATCAGTTCGCGTACATATCATGGCATATATGATCGATCCGACTGCAGAAGCGAACGAGATCTGACTCATATTGTCTCTCTCATCTTGAGTTTTAGGACACATGTCTTTAGATAGAGTGACGCCATGTGACACTAGCAATAGTCCCATTTTAGACTGATCCATGTTGAATCTCTTCAACACTTTGTCAATGTATGTGCTCTAGGAGAGTCCAAGCAGCTTTCTAGATCTATCCCATTAGATCTTTATTCCCAAAATAAAGGTTGTTTCTCCTAAATCTTTCATGGAGAATTTTAATGAAAGCCAAGCTTTCACCGATTGTAGCATGGGAATGTCATTGCCAATAAGCAATACATCATCAACGTAAAGGACAATGAATGTTAGTGCGCTCCCACTAACCTTCTTATATACACAAGGATCATCCTCGTTTTGAACGAAATCATATTCTTTTATGATCGCATCAAAACATTGGTTCCAAGAACGCGATGCTTGTTTCAATCCATAAATGGATCGATTTAACTTGCAAACCTTGTTTTGATGTTTAGGTACGACAAAACCATCAGGCTATTGCATATAAACATCCTCCAAAAGGTTTATGTTAAGGAAAACGGTTTTGACGTCCATCTGCTATATTTCATAATCGAAATATACAGCAATAGCAAGCATTATCCGAATGGATTTAATCATCGCAACAGGTGAAAAACTTTCGTCGTAATCGACCCCATGTTGTTGACAATACCCTTTCGCTACAAGCCTAGCTTTGTACGTTTGTATGTTCCCATCAATGTCGGTCTTCTTCTTGAAGACCCATTTGCAACCAATAGGCTTTAAGCCTTCTGGTGCATCACCAGTGTCCAAACTTGGTTGGTGTACATGGAATCCATTTCGGATTTCATGGCATCTTGCCATAAACCGGAGTCGATACCTTGTATCGCTTCCTCATATATAGTCGGTTCGTCTTCCTCAATAAGATTAATATCCACATGAGGTGAGATCAGAAACCCATACCTCTCAGGTTGTTTTCTGACTCTCTCTGACCTACGCGGTTCTTGTGTATTAGAAGATTGTGGTACAGTCTCATCCCTGATGAACTGTTCGTGTTCCGGTAAGGAATCGTTGCCAGGAATAGTATCACTACAATTTTCATCAAGTTCTACTTTACTCCCACTTACCACTGCATTTAGGAATTTCTTTTCGAGGAAAACCGCATGTAGAGCAACAAATACTTTGTTCTCTTGTGGGTTGTAGAAGTAATATCTTTTGGTTTCCCTAAGATAACCTACAAATAGACACTTATCCGATTTGGGTTCTAGTTTGGTATCAACCAAACGTTTAACGTATGCCCAGCATCCCCAAATCTTCAGGAATGAGAAACCCGGTTTCTTTCATGTCCATATTTCATATGGAGTCTGTTGAACAAACATTGACGGAACCTTATTCAAAATAAGTATTGCATTGTTCAATGCATATCCCTAGAAGGAAATTGGTAGCTCAGTACGACTCATCATAGACCTTACCATGTCCAACAAAGTTCGGTTTCTCCGTTCGGACACACCGTTTAATTGAGGTGTTCCGGGAGGAGTCTACTGTGAAAGAATACCATACTCTTTCAAGTAATCGTGAAACTCATTTTCTTAAGTATTCTCCACCACGGTCCGATTGTAATGTTTTAATACTTTTACTGGTTTGTTCTTATACTTCGTGTCGAAACTCTTTGAATTTCTCAAAAGTTTCTGACTTGTGTCTCATAAGATACACATAACCATAACGTGATGCATCATCTGTAAAGGTTACGAAATATTCATATCCACCTCTAGCCTGGCTAGATATGGGCCCCCACACACGTCACTATGAAAGAGGGCTAACAGTTCGGTGGCACGTGCACCTTTACCACTAAAAGGTGTTTTAGGCATTTTGCCTAATAAACAAGATTCGCAGACGTCATATGAATTTGTATCAAATCTGTCCAAGTATCCACTCTTCGAAAGTGTGGATATGCGAGTCTTGTTAATGTGTCCTAGACGACAATGCCACATATAAGTTTCATCTTTGTTACTTAATTTAAGCATTTTATTTGTTACGTTATATGTTTGAGATTGATTTATATTCAAAATATAAAGACCATTATTAGCATCAGCACTACATATCTCAGTATCATTTTTATAAACAAAACACATGTGTTTCTGAATACAAAAGTATACCCACATTGGGCTAAACAAGATACAGAATTATATTCCTAGTCAAACTAGGTACATAATAGGAGTCTGATAAATTAAGTACATGCCCCGAGGGCAGTTCCAAAATATATGTCCCAACACCAAAACGGTGACTCTAGTCCCATTTCCAACTCGGAGGTCTATCTCTCATGAAGCCAGTCTCCTACTAATCTGTAGATCCTGCACATCAGTACATTTATGAGTACCACAAAAAGAATCAAAAATCCAATTTTTAATACTAGAAGTAGACATGTTGACCGGTGCTTACACACGAGTATAACGCAAGCGCACGTATCGTTCAAGTAGTATAAAAAGTATCGATCCCATGAGGACTTAATACCTAAGCTATTAATTTTATGAGGTCAAATGATTACTAGTATTTAACAGGTTGTTTGATTGATTTGAAAATGTGACGATTCTAAATTTAAAAACAAGTAAATAAAATTGTTCGAAAGTAGGTTTAAGAAAAATTCAATATTAAAAACTATCTAGGGTTGTGATTTCTTCCAATATCATTTTAAAGATGAAGTGGTTATTTTATGTTTGTGTAATAAATCAGTTTACTAACCTGGAACACTAAATTATACGAAAGCCTCTGTCGATGGTCAGACGTAAATACCCAGTTTAACCCAATTGAACCATATGTCTATGTCAACCAAAATTATCTGGATTCATTAAGTTTAAGTTCCAATTATGGCTACCCCCGCCCGACAGGTATATGTCTATCCTGTAAGGAAATCTATTAAAGGGTTATCTATCCTCAAGGAAGATCGTGGGCTATTAAGTCTACGGCTGAAACCTAAAATCCCTGTCTAGTTCATTTTAGATTTACCAGATCAATCTTATTAGTGGCCAATTAACAAGACGCATTAGGCTTAAGACTTAATAAGTAAACCCTTAAATTACCCAAACTATAAAATAACCCCTTATAAACTGGTGATATTAAAAGTCATCACAACCCCAAATAACTAATTTAGTTACAACACATAACTAGGGCTAGTAAAAACTTGAAAATAAAAGACATAAAGTAAAAATGCTGAAAAGTAATTGCGGTAAAATAAATTGCAATAAAATAAAATGCTAAGGTAAAATGATCAACTTTTACTACTACTAATTTAGATATCTCTCATAATATAATATATAAAGTTGTGATTATTTTACCAACCGGCCATATAGGCGGTAACCTGATTAAGTCAAATTAAATCCAACCAGCCATAAAGGCGGAACCAAAATAAACCTGCCATATAGGCGGTAAGAAAATTTAATTACCAACCGACCAATCTAGCGGTATCCTTGATTAGTCAGGTTTAAACCAGATTAAAATGAATTACCAACCGACCAATCTGGCGGTATCATTTTTAAGTCAAATTTTAAATAGTGAATATATTATATTTAAGGGAGATTAATCTAAATAGCAATAGTAAAAGAATTACCTTTCACCCTAGCATGGGGAAGTTACCTCCTCATGGTAAATAGTAAAAACTTTAAAAAGTAAAGAAAGTAAAACACTATTATTACAAAAAGTAATTAAAATTAATTACAAAACTAAAATTTAAAAGAAATTAGATAGAAAACTCCATGTTTATATGAGAGAATTCAGAGAGAATGGTACATCTAAAACTGAAATTTCGAGCTCTATTTATAGGCGTCAGTAAGGGTTAGGCGTCGCGACGCCCGTTTGGTCGACGTGGCAGCTTCTGGTTCGTCGGCTTCAGATTCTGGATAAGGTGATAAGGCGACACGTGGCAAGGTGGTTGGAGCTCAATTATTGTGACACGTGGCGGCTTCTGATTGGCTGATTAAGATTCTTATCCGCATGTGTCAGATATGGATAAGTGAGTCAATGATTGATGCTGACATGGCGACACGTGGCGAAGTGACTGTCGGCACCATAGAATTGTGACAGGTGGCACGCTGTGATTGGTTGATGATGATGTGGCAGCCACGTGGCACTTTGACTTGGTCAACAAGTGATGTGGATGATGACGTGGCAATGACGTGGAGTGACACGTGGCGATGGCAACTTTCGGCACTGTAGGATGATGACACGTGGCACGACGCACGTTAGCAGATCGGCTGTGATGGTGACACGTGGCACGGCGCACGTTAGCAAAGTCAAATTTTCTCAGATTCTGACTTGTGGACCCGGCGCACGTTAGCACTGTTCGGCGCACATTAGGTGTCGCGACGCCAAGGGTTTGCGCGTCGCGACGCGGACAAATTACAAAAATACCTTTTTTTTTTTCAATTTTCACTGTTTTGCTCCAAATCATCTTCAGAATGTCCTGAAACTTTATTTATCTACAAAATAACACAAAACACATCAAAATATTCACAAAACTCAAGAAACTATACAAAATATTAGGTTAAATGAGTGGGAAATAGTGATAGATTTACCACTCATCACACCCCCAAACCTAACATTTTGCTAGTCCTCGAGCAAAACATAAAATAAAATAACATAATAAAATTTAACTAAGCCACTTTCGTAGGGATCACAGTTGCATTTAGCATATGAAACAAGCCTTTAAACCCCTAGGTGTCCCTAGTGGACGAGTTGCAGTCTCGTGAGGGTTTACAGCAATGATACCCACAAACATTTTACAAAAGTAAAAATGTAGTGAAACTAATGCACACAAAAGCAAAAAGACAAGTGAAAAGAGAATAAAGAAGTTAGTGACTAATCATGTGAAGCTTCTACTCCAAATTACTAGTTGTTTTCTTTCTTTCTAAATTATTGAATAAATAAATTCTCCGATTATAATTACCATTCTCCATATACACAGCTAACAAAATATTAAACAACTCATTTTTGCCCACAACAGTCATAAGTGCAGTTGATAAGAAAGTAATATTTTTGTCCTAAAGTTTTATCAGAATTCACACATTTTTGTAGCAATGGAGTAATTTTTCGGATTTATTTTTTATTTATATACAATACCTTCCGTCTATGTAGCGAGTGTTGGGTCGGTGACTCCCAAACCAGTTGGCTTTAGGGCACCAGGTGTTAAGACACCCCTACAGACTTAATTACTCAGACTTCAGATATATATTTTTGCAACATCTTTGATCAATGTAGCGAGCTTTGGGCCAATGACTCCCAAACCAGTTGGTTTTAGGGCACTAGGTGTTAAAACACCCTTACAAACTTAATAACTAGGATCTCAGACGTTTTTTTTTTTTTGTTTTTTTTACTCCATTGCTTTTTTGAGATGCTTCCTCCAATTAAACTAGAGCACTGAATATTACAAACTTTTCAATTTTAGCTCATGTCCGTATGTTACTGTGCATGTTGATAATATCTGCTAACTAAGCATATGAAGATCAATTTTAGTCAGTTTTATGGAGAATTTTACAAATTAAATAATTTAAAATGAAATAAACAAAAATTAACTTGTTTAAAAAACGGTTTGAAATACGTCTCATGAGTGAAAACTCCTTACACAGATATCTCCTACCAATTTCACCTTTTTAGTCAAAAAAAAAAAAAAAACGCAAAATATTTTTGTAATTTTTGAAAATTTTTCAATTTTTTTTTGTATTTTTCGAAAAAAATTTGGACTAAAAATAAAAACAACACACAACTAAAAATAAGATACTAATCAACTAATTTCCTCCCCCAACCTAAATGAGACATTGTCCTCAATGTCTTGAAAAGTAAAAGGAGAGTTAAGAAGGTCGTACCTAGTTAGCTGAAATTCTACAGGAAATTAAAGGTTAAGATCCAGATTAATCCGACGACTCTTACCATGATCGTCCTCGGACCAATTTATCTTTGAAAGGATAGGGTCAACTTGTGGTTCATAGGCTAAGAGTTGGTCAATTAGATCCGGAGCAGTTCTGGCAATAAAGAGTAGTTCTTTTAAAGGTTTTGACACGAACCCATTTCTCCGGGCATCATCAAGAAACACACAAAGAAAAATATAAAATCCATCAACGTTAAACAGCCCAATTGGTTTCTGGTATATGTTCAGGTTCGCCCAAGATAGTACTATAAAAATTTCCTCCAATGTGCCCAAGCTACCTGGCAAAACGATAAAAGCATCAGCACGGTTAATCATTTCTACCAGTCGTTCAGACATACCTGGCACGATCATTTCCTCTCCGTTTGATGGTTCAATAAGATTTACCTCTGCCAAGGGTTTTGGGATGATTCCCAAAATGTGACTGCCTTCTTCCTGTACGGCCTTTGAAATGATCCCCATAAGTCCAAGATTGCCTCCGCCATATACTAAGTGCATATTTCTTGCAGCTAAGACTCGACCCAATTCTTGTGCTGCTTCTACGTATTATGGTTTAGTACCAACACTACTACCGCAAAACACGCAGATGTTTTCAACTCGTCTTCTTGAAGTGGCTTCCATGTTTTACTCTGGATGTCTTCAAAAGTGCAATGATGAATTGAATTTATAATACTTGAAAAGGGTGAGTAAAATAATAGCACTAGTACCTGCCAAATGACAATTATTAGTTAAACAGTAAAATAAATCGTGATAGTCAAAAAGGTCTGGATCCTGTCGGAGAAAATAAAAGAAAACAACAAAACAAAATACAATTATTAGGAAAAGACAAAGAGATATAATATGTACAAGAAATGTAGCGGCTTGAATGACGTCTATGCGTCAGGGACAAGCTTCCCATCCAATTTTCTTATAAATTGGCAAACATGGTCTTTTTGAGTCAGATTCCCGAGACTTAATTGTTTTCTTTCCCTTTGGAATTGTGCGTATAACACACGAATCTCGTGATACACAAATCCACTGGGATGCGTCTCAAGAGTTTTAGATATGTCATTAAAAGACTCCTTACTCAAGCCATCCCTAATGAAGTTAATCTTATCTTCGCAGTTATCAGACACCATTCCTAAAGAACGACAACGAGTATTACAAAACATGGAGCACATTTATAACAAACACACATTCTTTTGGCTCTTCTCTTTTTAGCATAGGTGCTCCTTCCTAAGCCAGGCGGATGTGAAATAAAAGAGTCAGAAGACTCACCTGCCAATCGGACCCGTGCTTCAATAATCCAACGAATGGCAGTAGGAATACCTTGATCATCAGTAGTCTCATCTGTTCCAAACGAGCTTTGTAAACTTTCATCAGAGATTTTTAAAGGAGAGAAGGAAATTGCTTGCGAAGATTTGCGAGAGCTTCTTCCATCGTGAAAGGACTTAATCTGCAAAAACTAAACACACCAAATTAAATCACACCAAATCATAATATATACACAATTGCATGGGTTGCCTCTATGCGAGCGCTAAGTTTAAAGTCGTCAGCTAGACGTGACTTCTCGAACATTAAGCTGGATCTGAAAGTGTGACACATTCTTTTTGTCGCTCAAACGATTCTCCCCAGTAGTGCTTAACACGCTTGTTTTTAACCTTAAAAGTTTTGTTGGAGTCAGGATCATGTATCTCAACGGCTCTATCTGGTAAAACTTTGGTGATCATAAATGGACCTGACCACCGTGATTTTGGCTTCCATGGGAAGAATTTCACCCTTAATTTGTTTAACAGTACCTTCTGCCCTGGTTCCAGTTGTATGCGCACTAACTTCTCATCATGTGTTTTCTTTGCCTTTTCTATGTCAATTTGGCATCCTCAAAAGGCTGATTGTGAAATTCCTCCAATTTGTTGAACTAGTGGAATTTTTTCTCTTCTGTTGCTTGTAGTGCAAGAATTGGCGTTTTTAGTGTAAAAGATGCTTTATCTTCAGGCTCCACAGGCAATTGACATGTTTTAAGTTTGTCAGTAGAACTTTGCATTGCATTGGAGTTCTGAATGGTACTGTGTATCACATCAAGTCTGAAACATTCCTCCTTCTTTTCATCATCTGGGAAATTCATGGCCTTGAAAACATTGAATGTTACTTCTTGGTCCTGTACCCTCATGGTTAATTCTCTTTTTTGTACATCAATAATGGTTCGACTTGTAGCCAAGAATGGTCTCCCGAGGATGATTGGCACGTCTGCGTGTTCCTCCATATCAAGGATAATAAAATCTGCTGGGAAAATGAATTTGTCAACCTTGACCAGCATATCCTCATCTAAGCCTCTTGGAAATACGAGCGTTCTATCAGCAAGTTGTAGAGACACTGAAGTTGGCATTGTTTCTCCAATCTACAATTTCCTGAAAATAGAAAAAGACATCAAGGTAACACTCGCACCTAGATCACACAGAGCCTTACCGAAGTCATGTTCTCCTATGGTACAAGGAACAGTGAAACTACCAGGATCTTTCAACTTTGGAGGAAGTTTTCTCTGAATGATGGCGTTGCATTCTTCTGATAATGCTACTGTCTCATAATCTCCCAATCTCCGTTTTCGTGAAAGAATGTCTTTCATGAATTTGGCATAGCTGGGTATTTGTTCCAACGCTTCTGCAAATGGAATGTTGATATGCAACTTTTTGAACACCTCCAAGAATCGAGCAAACTGCTTGTCCAGTTTATTCTTCTGAAGACGCTGAGGAAAAGGTGGAGGTGGAGTGATCTGTTCTTTTTCCTTTGCTTCTTTTTCCTCCATCTGTTGCTTTGTTTCTTTTGGAATATCTTCAATTGTTGTTGCCTTGATTCCAACATCTTTGTTGATTTCAGTATCGCTTTTTAACATGATAGCATGACATTGCTCATTTCCCATGTTCCTTGGATTTGGCTTTGTGTTGCTAGGAAGGTTACCTGGTGGTCTGTAACTCTGAGCATTGGCCAGTTGTCCAATTTGATTCAACAGTGCTTTAATATAAGCAGATTGACTTTGAATTAATGCTGCTTGGGATTGAAACAAGTATCATATCTTGCTGCTTGAGAGTCATGTTTTGCTTCTATCTTTTTCAAGTGGGTCAACACTTCTGTTATTCCTGATTCATTTGCCTGCTCCTGGCCTTTGTTCTGTTGTTGGAATCCGGGTGGTGGGTTGTTCATTTGCCCTGAATTGTTGCTCCATGCGAAATTGGGATGATTCCTCCACCCTGGGTTGTAGGTGTTGGAATATGGATTGTTCCCCTGTTTGTTGAAATTGTTGACATAATTCACCGTTTATTTATGTTGGTTGAAAAATTCTGACTCAGGTGCTCTTCCAAATGGTGAATTTGTGGATCCACCATTAACTTTCATGTTAAGAGTTTCCAGATTTTTGCAAATCTGATCCAGCTTGGCATTCACTGCTGTGTTGGCTCGAACTTCATAAATTCCAGCAATTCGTTGGATCATGCTCCTTTCTGTTGGCCACAAGGAGTTGTTGTTGGCCATTTCTCAATTAAGTCCCAGGCTTGATCTACTCTTTTTTCCATTAAAGCTCCTCTAGCAGCAGTATCAATTGTAGTTCTCATTATTCTAGAAAGTCCATTGTAGAAGGTTTGGACTTGTAGCCACTTTGTGATCTCATGATGAGGACATTTCCGGAGTAAATCTTTGAATCTTTCCCAAGCTTCGCAAAGGGATTCTCAATCTTGTTGCACGAAGGATGTGATGTCATTCCTCAACTTTGCAGTTCTGGCTGGTGGAAAGTACTTTGCAAGGAATTTGGTGGCTAGAGTATTCCAAGTTGTGATGGAACCTGCTGATAGTGAATGTAGCCAAGCTTTAGCTCTATCTTTCATGGAATATGGAAAAACTCGCAGTCTCATTGCTTCTTCAGCTGCTCGGTTGTAATTGAAAGTACCGCAAACTTCTAGGAAGTTGCTGATGTGGGAATTAGGATCTTCAGTTACATTTCCCATAAATTGCACTGACTGCTGAATCATCTGAATGCATGTTTTGATGTCACATGCATTTGCTGGTAAAAGAGGAAGTACAATACAGGAAATGAGTCTGTCAACCACCGGAATAGTTCTGTCTCGAATGGGAATCGGTGGTGCAACCTCCAAAGGTTCAGGTTCCATGTTGACTAAAGCTTCTTGGCCTTCTCGCCTTTCCCTTCTCAACTATCTGATGGTTCTTTCAATTTCCGGGTCAAGCGGTGGGAGATCAAAGCTTCTGGTTCTTCTCATGAAGTTTCTGAGAACCTGAAACACAAGAAAACAAAAACAATAAGTAAAGAAAAATTAGATACAAGTAACGTATCTAACCCCTAAACTAATAGTGAAAGATAATAAGTCCCCGGCAACGGTGCCAAAAACTTGACCGGTACTTACACATGCGTATAAAGCAAGCGCACGTATCATTCAAGTAGTATAAAAAGTATCGATCCCACGAGGACTTAATACCTAAGCTATTAATTTTATGAGGTCAAATGATTACTAGTATCTAACAGGTTGTTTGATTGATTTGAAAATGTGATTATTCTAAATTTAAAAACAAGTAAATAAAATTGTTCGAAAGTAGGTTTAAGAAAATTCAATATTAAAAACTATATAGGGTTGTGATTTCTTCCAATATCATTTTAAAGATGAAGTGGTTATTTTATGTTTGTGTAATAAATCGGTTTACTAACCTGGAACACTAAATTATGCGAAAGCCTCTGTTGATGGTCAGACGCAAATACCCAGTTTAACCCAATTGAACAATATTTCTATGTCAACCAAATTATCTGGATTCATTAAGTTTAAGTTCCAATTATGGCAACCCCCGCCCGACAGGTATATGTCTATCCTGTAAAGAAATCTATTAAAGGGTTATATATCCTCAATGAAGATCGTGGGCTATTAAGTCTAAGGCTGAAACCTAAAACCCCTATGTCTAGTTCATTTTAGATTTACCAGATCAATCTTATTAGTGGCCAATTAACAAGACGCATTAGGCTTAAGACTTAATAAGTAAACCTTTAAATTACCCAAACTATAAAATAACCCCTTATAAACTGGTGATATTAAAAGTCATCACAACCCTAGATAACTAATTTAGTTACAACACATAACTAGGGCTAGTAAAAACTTGAAAATAAAAGACATAAAGTAAAAATGCTAAAAAGTAATTGTGGTAAAGTAAATTGCAATAAAATAAAATGCTAAGGTAAAAGGATCAACTTTTACTACTACTAATTTAGATATCTCCCATAATATAATATATAAACTTGTGATTATTTTACCAACCAGCCATATAGGCGATAACCTGATTAAGTCAAATTAAGTCCAACCAGCCATAAAGGCGGAACCAAAATAAACCTGCCATATAGGCAGTAAGAAAATTTAATTACCAACTGACCAATCTGGCGGTATCATTGATTAGTCAAGTTAAAACCAGATTAAAATGAATTACCAACCAACCAATCTGGCGGTATCCTTTTTAAGTCAAATTTTAAATAGTGAATATATTATATTTAAGGGAGATTAATCTAAATAGCAATAGTAAAACAATTACCTTTCACCCTAGCAGGGGAAGTTACCTCCTCATGGTAAATAGTAAAAACTATAAAAAGTAAAGAAAGTAAAACACTATTATTACAAAAAGTAATTAAAATTAATTACAAAACTAAAATTTAAAAGAAATTAGATAGAAAACTCCTTATTTATATGAGAGAATTCAGAGAGAATGGTACATATGAAACTGAAATTTCGAGCTCTATTTATAGGCGTGAGTAAAGGTCGCGCGTCGCGACGCCCAGCTCGTGTCACGACGCCCGTTTGGTCGACGTGGCAGCTTCTGTTCGTCGGCTTCAGATTCTGGATAAGGTGATAAGGCGACACGTGACAAGGTGGTTGGAGCTCAATTATTGTGACACGTGGCGGCTTCTAATTAGCTGATTAAGATTCTTATCCGCCATGTGTCAGATATGGATAAGTGAGTCAATGATTGATGCTGACGTGGCGCTGACGTGGCAAAGTGACTGTCGGCACCATAGAATTGCGACACGTGGCACGCTGTGATTGGTTGATGATGACGTGGCAGCTACGTGGCACTTTGACTTGGTCAACAGGTGATGTGGATGATGACATGGCAATGGCATGGAGTGACACGTGGTGACACGTGGTGATGGCGACTGTCGGCACCGTATGATTATGACACATGGCACGACGCACGTTAGCAAGGTCAAATTTTCTCAAATTCTGACTTGTGGACCCGGCACACGTTAGCATTGTTTGGCGCACGTTAGGCGTCGCCACGCAGACAAATTACAAAAATGCCCTTTTTTCAATTTTACTGTTTTGCTCCAAATCATCTCCAGAATGTCCTGAAACTTTATTTATCTACAAAATAACACAAAACACATCAAAATATTCACAAAACTCAAGAAACTATACAAAATATTAGGTAGATGAGTGGGAAATAGTGATAGATTTACCACTCATCACATGTTTATTTCAATAACAAACATACATGAAGCCGATGACTTGTCCGCTTTGATTTCCTTCAAGTGCGCCTTGTACTCACAACAGTCACGCTTCCAGTGACCCCGTTTGCCACACTGTAGGCATACATCTTGGGATTTGTCATTTTCCTTGACTTTGATGATTTGGCCTTTCCCTTTCTCCTCTTCTTTCTATCTTCACGCCTCCAGTAGCCTTTGGCCAAGCCTTGGCAGACTGAGATGTTGAAGCGAAGTGCGCCTCACGCTTTTTGCCATTTAAAAGTTCATTTTCTGCTTCTCACAGCATTGCCATCAACTCTCCAAGAGTATGGTATTGGTTCATCATATTATAGTTCATGATGAACCCGCTCCAACTGTCAGGAAGAGACTGCAAGATCAAATCTATAGAAGTCTCAGCCTCAAAGGCTATGCCTAGCTGACCCAGCTGTTCGATGTCAGCAATCATCTCCAACACATGGTGCTCGACAGATGTGTTGGGATGTATGCCCTAGAGCTACATGTGATGTAAACGGTTTCATGTGTTTTGAAATAAAACGATGCATTATTCATTTATCAAATTGTTTGTTTATTTTTCGCATATTATATATCTTCGTAAATACCGTAGATTACTTATGTACCTTCAGACTTAGTGTATGAGTGTCATACACCAGAGGATTTAAGTCTGAAGTTAGTAATCATAAATAGTCCATAGAGAGCAAACAAAGCAGGTACTTTGTTTGTGGTTTATCTATAGCTGCAATCCATTCTATATTTGTATGGCGATCTTAATCCTGATCGTCCATGTAGAGACATGTGAATGGAGGCACATTGTATGATGCGATCATATAGGACTGGACCCAGATAGAAATGACATTCTTATAATATCTGTTAAGCGAAGAAAGTCATTTCAATCTACTTGATGGTCATATATGGATTGATCTTAATCCTGAGTGTACTACAAACTCCTGCATGGCAGGCTATGTCCTTTGATTTACAAAGGTGAGGTTGGTGTAGCAGTCCCGACCAATAGCTACGTACTTTGGGGGCACAGTTTGTTTTGTAGCTGGGAACATTTTACATAGACATGGAGTTCACTCCTTCTTGCGAGAAGTATATGAGTATCTTTCTTTAGGGTTGATTTGGTACTTGAACGATTTGAGCGCTCAAGTCTTTCTATTACGAATAGAAAGATTAATATTCATAATAGTTATGAATAAATCGTTCATTAGAGAATCAATGGTACTTAAGGTAAAATTAATTAGAGGGGTATAACGGACATTATGACCCGGCTCTAATTACAAGATACTCGTGAAGGATCAATTCGCATGTAATGACTATATCAATGGACAACGACTTAGTTCGACTTAATATTTCATCTGCGGCAACGAGAGTGCAACTTCGGGTTTTTAGTGGAATAACCCGGAGTTAATAATTCAAATATCTAATTAAGAGCTTAATTAATATTTTGATTATTGGAGCTCGGAACCGTGGGTCCATTTGGTCTCCGTGTTAGCTCGATTTACTATAGCGATTTAATATAATTGGATAGTCTAATTATATACTCACAAAAGAATAAATATTATTAATATGATTAATAATATTAATTAGTCACACTTGAAACTATACATTAAAAGTTAATGTATGGTATTAATAATTATATGATAATTATTAATATAAAATATTGAATTATATATATGATATAATTTAATAAGGCTAAGATTGTAATTTCTATATTATGGGTCTTGGAAACCCTTGATTTAATTTGGAAGTAATGGCTTTCAAAATATTAATCATATATTTAATTTGTAACATATATTGACTTTATGGAAAGTAAATAATATTGTTACAAAATTAATGAAGAAATAAAGGGCATGGCCGAATTCCTTGATGTATAAGGAATAGGATTTGTTTATTTTGGAAATAAAATTTAATCAAAATTCATAGCCTTGGCCGAATTCCTTGGTGTATAAGGAATATGATTTGTTTATTTTGGAAACAAAATTTAATCCAAAAAATCCTAGCCTTGGCCGAATTCTACCTTAGAGAGGGGATTGGTTGTTTTGTTTGAGTGAAACAAAATTGACCTAAGTATAAAAGGAAAACTTGATTTTCTTTTGAGAAGTGTTGTTGGTTTCTATTAAGGTCCCGGATCGATTATAAGCATGAAAAACATTGCGAATACATATCGACGAAGTTGCGGAATACTCACATCGATCGGTTGAGTCGATTTGGAGACGAATCGAAGCCAAAAACGCACTGCCTTGTGCGCCCACTGCAGCAGCCCATGCTCACTGTCTTGGCAGTTTCGGGTCTCAAAACGAAGCTCCAAACTCCGTCGGATGAGTCCCGCCTCATGGGTGAACCTCCATAACACCTTAGCAACCTTCGTAAGTGTGCTAGCACTTGTGTATTTGCAAACAAACACACTCATGGCCTCCATCTTGCTCACGCCAGTGAGCAGAATGTGAAGAGGAAAACCAGCCCATTTTGGGCGTGAGTGAGAGAAGGAAGGAGAAAAATGTGTAAAAAAAAAAAGGTTATGTAATTGATTTACAAAAGTCTTTATATATTTCTAAATAAATAAGCCTTTTACCATTTATTTTATCTAATAAAATTAATGGTAAATCAATTACTCAACCCACTTTTACTATTCCACCAACACCCATCAACTATTCATAGTCACTTTATTAAAGTGATTTGATGGTGTCAATCAATCAATCAACTCAATCACATCAATCAATCAATCAATCACATCACTCAAAGTGACGTTTGATTTGACGCTTGATGTGACGAATGATTTGACGCTTGATACGACTTGCGTTGCCGCATTCGAATTCGAAATACGAATGCGCTCGCAATCACACTCGGGCTCGGGTTCGCTAATTCCAAATTAACGATTTTTCGTCGCGTCGTAATTAAATGATTACGCCTAGCGAATTCCCTATTCACGTCGCTAACGAATTAATTCAAATTAATTCGTTCGCCCGAATTAAAATCTAATTTCAATTCCGCGTCGAAATCTAATTTCGTTTATATATAGAATATATTAATTTATCGATTAATTCCAATTAATCGTTCTCTCTCTTTAACGATATTTTATCCGAGATAAAATATCTCCGTAATTAATCCTAGATTAATTTTCTCTTTCTTCTGTATAATCCCAGATTATTAATGAGTGTGAGTTATGCGTCATCGGTGCATTATCGGAGGCGACCCATGAGATCCCCGGATAAGTCGGCAGTAAATACGGTCGTCGGAGTATCCGAATCACGTACGTACCAAGTACTACGTTCTACCGATTTACGAGACAAGATCGGCTTCTAGCAAAGCACGAAGTCTATCCAATTCTCCGGTAATATTCTCTAAGAATATTTAAGATCTATATCAAGCGTAGTATACCAAGTATCGTGTATATCAGCCCAGTATCGGATAGTCACGTGCTAGGGCTGGGGCTGGATAAGTGTCTGCCCCGTCCGAAGCACATATCGGATGTCTGGTAACTAGTCTCTATAATCGGATATACATGACCTTGTCATAATATCCCGATGGCTGGCCAGCACTTAAGAGCACTAATACCGTATCCTGCGTGACATCATCTCCACTATGACTGGAGTGATACTTCCGTCTTGACATCACACCCAACACTCTACGATTCTCAATATACCCAGCATCGGCGTACACAGAACCGGTTAGAGTCCTAGACGACCTCAACAAAAGTATACTGATTGTCGTAAGCATTAGCGGTGCAAGTCTCAGGTTAAGACCATACACACCTACCCTAATGTCGGACTCCCACAGACACATAGTCATAATACCAATGGGATTCCGAGGGGTCTATCCAGAGCGAAGCTGTTTCCCGTACCATCGGTGAAACACAACCTCCTATCGCACTTGCATGAGTATCCAATACCCAAATATATGAGAACTATGCCGTTGTGCCCTCACAACGTGCACAAGTGCAATACTAGCCTATTCTGCATTATCGATGTCCAGTCTCGATAATACTCCGGCTAGGGATATTAATGATTAATCCTTCGTGGACTGATACTGTCTCATATCATCTCAATCCAGAACTAATCATAGGGACCTCTCTTCATTATATATCTAAGGTGATCTAATCACAAATGATGATATTTGCAATTTCCTTGTCACACATTTGTAAACAACACTATGATCTGTACAAATAGTGACGCAATGGGTCATGTTATCCAACAATCTTCCACTTGGCACATAGCCAGTCATTCAAGTGTCGAACACCCGAACTATGTACGGTTCGCTCAATTTGCTGAGAAAAGGTTTTCGTCAGCGGATTTGCATGATTATCGTCTGACGCGATTTATTCGATCATCACATCGCCACGATGTATGATCCGAACGAATCAGATGATATAGAAATATATATCTGGATTGTCGATGAGACCTTTAATTCTTTAGCCTTGTGCTGACGCCTAGCTCAGCTGCTAACAGAACTATATCTAATCTAATTAGATTTATTACCGACCCAAATGGCTTCTATTGCTGCCTCAGCTGCAGCAATAATCCGCATTTGTTGTTTATTCGGCAACAGTATCTTGCTCGGAAGATTTCTAGCTCACTGTCCCGTTATTCAAACTTTATAGTACCGCAATATTTAACTGTTTGGAAACTTGCGGTAGTGATCCCAGTCACTTCAAGTTCTCCTTCTCCATAGTTTAAGACAGCATCTTTAGTTCTCTAAGATACTAACAGATGACCTTAACTTCAATCCAGTGACTATCACTTGGATTGTCCTGATTGTGACTCCATATGCTTAAAGCGTATGAGACACCATATCAAGTACATTTTAAATGTACAATTTCCCAGAGAGTGTTAACAACTCCAAATCTATCCCAGTAGATCTTTATTCCTTGAATAAAGGTTGTTACTCCCCAGAATTCTACGGAGAATATCTATGAAAGCCAAGCTTTCAACAATTGCTTTATGGGAATTTCCTTGTCAGTGCGCTCCCACTAACCTCCTTATACACAAGAATCATTTCGTTTTGAATCAAATCATTAACCATTATGATTATTTCAAAACGACAGTTCCAAGAACCTTATGCTTGCTTCAATCCAAACATGGATCGAATAACCCGCAAACCTTGTTTGTCGGATATACAAAATCGTCAGGATGTTGTAAGCATCCTCCAAGAGGTTTCCTTTTCAGGAAAGCGATTTTGATCATAACTGACACATTTCATAAATGAAATATGCAGTATCTACAAGCATCTTCAAAATGGATTTACTATGGAAACAGGTAAAAGGTTGAACCGTAATCAACACAATGTTGATAACGATACCTTTCCGTCAAAAGCCTAGCTTTGTACGTTGGTATGTTGCCATCCATGTATGTCTTCCTTGAAGACATTTACTGTACCAATAGGCACAATGCCTTGCGGTACAACAACTAGTATCCAAAATAGTTGTTATACATGGAATCCATTTCGGACTCATGGTACTTTGCCATAATAGGGAGTCGATACCTTGTATCACTTCCTCGTACGTAATCGGTTGGTATACCTCCATAAGATTTACATCATTAAGGGGTTACATCAGAAACCCATACCCCAGGTTGTTTCCTGATTCTCTCCGATCTACGCGATTCTTGTGTATTCGAAGATTAATGGTATAGATTCATCATTGATGAACTGTTTGTGTGTTCCATTAAGGACTTCATGCCTTGAACAGTATTACTCCGATTTTCATCGAGTATCACTATCCTCCCACTTACCACTGCATATCGGTATTCCTCTCAGGAAAACCGCATGGTGAGCAACAATTATATTGTTCTCATGTGAGTTTTATAAGTACTATACTTATGGTTTCCCTTAGGATAACCTATAATTGGCACTTATCCAATTTGGGTCCTTAGTTTGGTATCATCCAAACTTATGCCCGACATACCCAAATTATTAGGAATGAGAAACCCTGTTTCTTTCCTTTCATATCCTATATGATATCTGTCAAACAGATTTATATGGAACCTTATTCTAAATAAGTTTTGCACTGTTAATACATATCATTGTTAAGGAAATGATAGCTCAGAGCGACTCGTGATAAACCTTATCATGTCCAACAAAATTTGGTTTTCGTTCGGACACACCGTCTAACTGACGTGTCTCGGGAGGAGTCCTCATCTGAAAGAATACTATACTCTTTCATGTATGTTTGAAACTTACTGCTTAAGTATTTTCCATTACGGTCTTACCGTGACGGTATAATACTATAGTCGATCTGTTTATCTACTTCGTGTCGAAACTCTAATAGTTTCCGATCTGGTTCTTCAAAAGAAGCACATAACCATAACGTGATGTTACATCCATTAAGGTCACGAAATATTCATGTTCACATCTAGCCTAGCTAGATATGGGCCCACTTGCTTCACCATGAATAGGGCTAACAGATCGGTGGCACTTTCACTATTACCAAGTAAATAGTGTTTTATGTACTTTACCTAACAAACTAGATTCGTAGACTTTATTTGAATAGTCAAATCAGTCCTAGTACCCACTCTTCAAAAGTGCGGATATACGAATCTTGTTTAATTGTGTCCCAGACTACAATGCCACAAATAAGTCTATATTGATCAAATCAATTTGAGCTATTTATTTGTCATTTATATGTTTTGAGATTTTAATTATATTCAAAATATAAATTCTGTTATTCACATCTAATGTGTTTATCTCAGTATCATCTTTATATAATGAAACACTTAGTGTTCTAGAATATAAAGGTTTATCCACAATGGATTAAACACTGATATAGAGATAATGTCTCTAGTCAAACTAGTTACATTATAACAGTTCCTAATTTAAGTACACACCCGAAGGGTAGTTCCTAAACTTAGGTATCTACGGTCGAAACAGCGACTTTCGTCCCGTTTCCGATTCGCAGAACAATCTCAGCCTGAAGTCAGTATTATGCTCAAAGCAGATTCTGAACATCAATACATATATTTTATGTACCACACTAAGTATTTAAAATCTAATTTCAATACTAGTAGTGAACATAACTTTGACAAACATTTTAAAGTCAGAGCCTTGCCCTTTCTTTAATTCCTTCGTGTCTGCCATATCCAAATGGTAGTCACTTTGGGATATGTCAATTATCCTTTTTCAATATTTCAGGAACCTTAGGACAAGCCTTGGTTTTAGAATATTGAAACGTGTGCACCTCGTGCACATGCCCAATTGCAAACTTTGACTTTTCACCTCTAGAATAGTCAATTAATTCTCAAGAATTATTAATTGCAATTTTAATACTTATTAAATCTAAAATTAGATTTATGACAAGTATATTAAATTAAGCATTAAGTCATCATCACATAAATCTTCCAAAGATTTTATGCTCTACTTATTTTGCTTAAATTTGGGCTTAAGGTATAATAAGTTATTTTATCAAATAAAGTAACCTATTATTTATTCCCAATTTAAATCATTTAAAATATTTTAATCCAAGATTATATTTTAAATTTCCAACTTTTCAATTTTATCTTGATTACAATAGTCCAACTATTTAATCAACGATTAGTGGTACTATATATATTATAATGATTATAATAGTCCAACTATATAATCAAATATAATCCAAATTAATTAACCTCAATTACATTGATTACTATAATCCAATTATAAAATCAACTGTAAACTGAAATTAATTAATTCAAATATATTGATTAATATAATCCAATTATATATAATCAACTATAATAGAGTCCAACTGTATATTAAAACAACATTAAATATTTGACGAGTGATATTTGTTTGAGCGCGTATGGCGAGTAATTGAACGAATATTGCAAATTCAATTCTTGCCTCCCACTATTTTTCGTCGAGCCTCTAACCCTCTGTCGAGTACTCGGGAAACCGTGTTTCCTAGTGGGCTAGGATCCCGTTAAATATCACACAATCTTGACTTTGGCCAACAAATTGTATGATAATCAACTAGGTAGATCTCTAAGATCAATTGGATCTCATCCAACTCCTAGATCCGGTAGGTGGACATCCAAGTCCGAAACATATATCTTATATATGCCTATATATCCAATATATAGCCTAACCTTTTTCCTCTGAATCAACTAGGCCTTGGCTTTGGCACAACAAAACTAATGATCCCAGTCAAGCGCGGACCCATTGACATGGAAGCTTCGTAATCAATGTCGATGGACAAGAAGTGGTCTTGACTTGGCCAACAAACCACAACTTGGACAAGACACCAATATGGAACAAAGCCCGGATTCAAGCACATCTTCGACGGACAAGGGCTTGACTTTGGCCAACAACCCATGCCAATCTAGGATCTTGAGCAAGAATCACTCAATGGAAGGAAAGACGCATGATATTTTAATGAGGGCTTTTCGCGTGCAAATTGGCTACCAATTTAATTATCTTTGTTAAGGTCTCATCATCATACACCCTTAAACATGCATTCTAAATACATAATAAAGCGAGTATGAAAATAAATAATAATGATATGCGGATGGATACTTAACACACATTGATCCTAGATCAAATCTCTCACTTTCTCACTCAAGCTAGCACTTGTATTACTTCTACCCGTTACACTACACTTCTAAAGAAACCTCATTTACATTGAGGGGAATAGGTGAGAAGAATACAAGAGAATAAAGGTGATAAGGCTGGACACGCAGGTCCAATTTAATAAATCAAATTTATTACAACAATTTCCAAAATTTCCCCACCCGACTAATATCCATCCGATATACATTATTCATTCTCACACAACCACATATTCACACAAAGCATGCTATCATCAACAATCTAATCAAATTAATTAATCTGATAATTATGTGATCATCCAATGTTCAAACAACGATTTGATTTTGCTCGAGTCAAACTCGTTTTGCGAATAAGTACTCAAAGTACGAATTCATGAATTAAATTAAACTACATCATTAAATCCAATTTAACATGTATTTAATAATAATTCACTATTCAATTCCAAATTAAATATTACACTTTATTTAATAAACCTTTAACGACTTAAATTCCAAATTTAATCGCTTCGGGACTCAAAGCCCGATTGACGTCCAACGTCAATTAAATTCAAGTCTAATGGGCTTTAATTAATTTCTTTAAGGCGTGGGCTTCGGCAACCAAAGCCCAATCAAGGAGTAACCCCATAAGCCTAGAAATCAATTTAGGCTCATTAGGCCCAATTAAACTTTAAAGGTTTATAAGTTGCATTTGGGCTTTATGGTAGTGGTTTTGGGGCCAATTGGATCCAATCCATTTGGCCTAAACCCAACTTGATAAAATCAAGCCCAATTAGCCCAATTACAACATAATAAGCCCAAATCCAATTTAAGGCCTAAATAACTAAATTACATGAATCCAATTCCGCAATTTAATTACCTAAAGTGCATTACATGATTAATCACCCAAATCAATATTTTCAAAACATGAAATTAGTCCAATTAATCATGCTCATTATCATCATTACATGTCCAACACATAAATGAAAAAATCAAACCCATTACATGCTTTAAAGCTCTCGGCCAAGGGAGTAATTTTTGTCCGATTTGAATTTAATCCAATTAATTCCACAATCGACATCTAATTAACTTCCCGAATGATTTCCAATACATCTAATGTTCAAAAATCAAAAATCCAAGACTTTATAGGGCATATGGAATTCGGCCAACATATACATTTTGGGGATTTATGTTCAATTCAAAATTCAATCCAATTAATCTTAAATTAACATCATCCTACATGATTCTAACTCATCCAATGAATCAAAATCAAAAAATTCCATGAATTCCAAATTATACATACATTCGGCCAACACTCCAAATTTGGGAAAAATTGTTCCAAACACATTTTCTTGAAATTGATCAAATCAATCTTCAATACAACATATATTT
Organism: Zanthoxylum bungeanum; assembly: GCA_019454045.1. NCBI lineage: Eukaryota > Viridiplantae > Streptophyta > Magnoliopsida > Sapindales > Rutaceae > Zanthoxylum > Zanthoxylum bungeanum. The sequence goes on from SKCR01023646.1 coordinate 109,073, forward strand.
AGCATGCTCAATCATCCAATTCACAAAATCATGCTCAACACACATTTACCCAATTTTAAGCCCTAAAATTTTCATGCTCAAACCTAGGCTCTTGATGCCATTGTTGGTTTCTATTAAGGTCCCGGATCGATTATAAGCATGAAAAACATTGCGAATACATATCGACGAAGTTGCGGAATACTCACATCGATCGGTTGAGACGATTTGAAGACGAATCAGCCACAAATAGCCCACTGTTTTGGCGCCCACTGCAGCAGATTTGCTCACTGTTTGAGCTGATTCGGGTCTCATTTCGAAGCTCCAAACTCCGTCGGATGAGTCCCGCCTCATGGGTGGACTTCCCTAACACCTTCGCAATAGTCGCAAGTGTGCTAGCACTTAGATTTTTCCTTGAAAAATCCACTCATTGCTTCCCATAAGTCCACACCAAAACTGGTATGAAACCAATAAGTTTTCTTCCATTTTGGCGTGAAGAGAAGAAGGAAAATGGGAGAGAGAGTTGTGTTATTAGTTGGTAAATCCTTTTCAAAAAAGGCTTTATATATTTTCCAACCAAAATATCAAAGATTTACCAAATAATTATTTACTAAATCAAATGGTAAATGCTTCCACCAACTAACACACTATTACACCAAAACACATCAACTATTCATTTACTTACTTTATCAAGTGACATGTTGTGTGTCCATCACTCACATCAATCACATCCATCAATCAATCAATCAATCACTCAAAGTGACTTTTGATTTGATGCTTGATGTGACGAGTGATTTGACGCATGATGTGACTTGCGTTGCCGCACTCGAATTCGAAATACGAATGCGCTCGCAATCACACTCGGGCTCGGTTTCGCTAATTCCTAATTAGCGAGTTTTCCGTCGCGTCGTAATTAAATGATTACGCCTAGCGAATTCACTATTCACGTCGCTAACGAATTAATTCTAAATTAATTCGTTCGCCCGAATTAAAATCTAATTTTAATTCCGCGTCGAAATCCAATTTCGTTTAATATATCGAATATATTAATTTACCGATTAATTCCAAATTAATCGTTATCTCTCTCTAGACGATATTTTATCCTAGATAAAATATCTCCGTAATTAATCCTAGATTAATTTTCCTCTTCTCTATATAATCCCAGATTATTAATGAGTGCGAGTTATGCGTCATCGGTGTATTATCGGGAAGCGACCCATGAGATCCCCGGATAATTCGGCAGTAAATACGGTCGTCGGAGTATCCGAATCACGTACGTACCAAGTACTACGTTCTACCGATTTATGAGACAAGATCGGCTTCTAGCAAAGCACGAAGTCTATCCAATTCTCCGGTAATATTCTCTAAGAATATTTAAGATCTATATCAAGCGTAGTATTCCAAGTATCGTGTATATCTGCCCAGTATCGGATAGTCACGTGCTA